>CAUYLG010008230.1:0-34088 GCA_963573385.1 Cacajao melanocephalus | reverse complement strand
GGGCTGTTTGTTATTTTCTTCCCTTATTCCTTCCTGTCTCCATTGTTAAGCACAATTATTGGCATAAAAGAGGTCTTTAATACCTATTTTTAGATTGCATTCCACCCTGGGCAATAGAGCAAGACTCCTGTTCTCTCTCCCTCTTTCTCTTCCTCTTTCTTTCTCTAAAAAAAATAAAAAAAAAATAAAAAATAAAAAAAAAACTGCAAAGTTACATAACTACTAGAAGCAAATGGTCTAGGCTACATTACCCCTTACATGATAGACTCATTTCAGATGATTAATCTACCCTCATTCCTAAATGTTAGTATTTGCTCCCTACTTCACTCCACTCCATTCCTGCTCTCCATATAGATTTCAGATATCTGCTGTACTTTATTCTTGTTTATATGTAGCTTCCAATAAAGACAAGTAGAACTTTCAAGAGCAGAGTGATTTGTCACAATTGAGCTCAGCGGATGAGAAACCTGAAAACAAAGTAGTCTTCCACTATAATTTACACTTTTCTGCAACTGTCATGTAACATATATTTTTTCACTATCATCCATCTCAATTACAATCATTCCTACTGCGTGTTTTCTGAGTTATTTTGAATTAAATGTATACTCTAAGTATCACGAAAAGAGGTGCTTGTCTTGAAAGCAGGAAGAAAGTCTGTTTGGGAAAAAAGGATGCTGAAGTTTAATCAGTTGGATGTGTTGATTTATTATTCAGTGTCGTATAATAATGTATAATAATGATGGATTCTCAAGTATGCCAATGTTCTAATCTTGAAAACTTATTAATATTACTTTATATGGGCAAAAGAGACTTTGCAGATGTGTTTAAAGATCTTGAGATAGGGGAAGGTATTCTGTATTATTGTAGTAGGCCCAAAATAATTATACAGGTCCTTATAAAAGGAATGCAGAAAGAACCAGAGTCAGAGAAGAAGGCAATGTGATGACAAAGCAGACTTTGGAGTGACTCAGCCGCAATCCCAGAAACCGGAGCATCTTTTAGAAGCTGCAAGATTCAAGAAAGATTTTCCCTGGAATACCCAGAAGGAAACAGCTTTGAAAACCTCTTGATTTTAGCCTCATGAAACTCATTTCAAACTTCTGACTTTGGGAATATGAGAATAAGTTGACATTTTAAGCCACTAAATTTGTGGTCATTTGTTTTGGTAGCAAACCATAACTAATAACCTCAGCAATCAAATTAGTGATTCCATGACTTTCAATCTAAATTATGAGCCTCCTTGTGTGAGGTGGTAGTACTTTTCTGGGTTTCCATTGTCCCATAGACCATTCCCATGGACATCCCAAGATTATCATAACTAGTCAGCCTCCTTCTTCCTCCATAACTCACCCGTTCCTTAAATATACTCAGGAACATCACTTTCTAAAGTCATCATCTAGCTCAGGCATAAATAGGTTAGATTTCCACAAAGTGAAAGGCATGACTAACTCCAAGATAAGAACAATGTTTCAGAGCTGTTCAGATGGCAAATAACTAACTGGTATCAAAACACTTCCTCTCTCTCTCTCTCTCTCTCTCTCACACACACACACACACACACACACACACACGAACATTAGAGTATCTTTTCCTAAAGGTTTTAATTTTTTTGCCTATTAACCAATGATTTGATTTCATTGATATAAACTACTGGTGACAATAAAATCTGATTACCAAATAGCTTCCCCTCCCAAACTTATCTAAACAATAGTCCTCCTTGTCTCACACCTCACACACATACCATGAATTCAGGATTCATAGCACCAAATGTGAGACCTGAAGTCTTAAAGCTCTGCTGCTGCTTAGACTGGCTTGCAAAAAAATTTCTTCATACATCATACGGTCTTTTCTTTAAACAATCTAAGAATATTGACATAAATAGAAATTTTGAAAGAAACAGACTAAATCATTTTTTACCAAGAATGGCATTTGGACCATTCTTCAGCCCAAGATTTTCAAAACACACATCTATGTACCAGTTGTATTAGAATAACACTGATATATGTGTATATATGTACATACCCAGAGTCCAAACCTGCACACACCAGTATGTAAGCCATTGAAATATTTATGATAAATTACATTTGGCAATGTAGAATCTCAGCAATGTTTGAAAAAAATCAATCTTCTGGATCCTAGCGTACACTATGGGGAAATGTTTATAAGACTTCTGTATAAATACCTTTTATAGCTGTTTGATGTAACCAAGAATAGATAAAAATAGGCTCAAATTTTAAAATCTGCACTTGACAAAATATTTTCATTCACTTTGGTTTATTGATCTATGTTTTCATCAGTGTATTTTTAATGATTTCTCTATGGAACTAATTACATAAAATATTTTCTGCCAGAACTTCTAGAATTTCTGATTATCCAAACAAGTATAATTAACAAGAAGAAATCGTACACATAGGAAGATTGGTGCAAATAAAGTTCACATTGATTTTGAAAGTTGGTGAGTGCTGTCAATATTTAAAATCCATTTTCTCTCTCTACTGACATTGATACCAGCTCCCTTCCTTGGACAATCATGGAAAATATTGAGGTATACTTGTTTCTCTTGGGGTCACACCCAAAATAATGAAAGAGTGCCTAGTTTTATTGGGATTCCCACTGCTTACATGGGCTTTCACCCTATCCCAGAAGACTTTAGGCACGTTTTCCCCAACACTATCCTTTAGTCATAGAATGTATAGAATCTTGGAAGCAAAGAGAAAAATTATTAGGCAGAAACTTCATCTTCCCTCTCTTCCATTTTCTTTTCTCTTCAGGCAGACCTTTAAGCACTTTCTCCCAATCAGTATTTTATCTAAGAAATGTAAATAATTACATTCAAATATATTAATAGCTATCTCTAATATTTCTTCCTGTAGCAATCTATTACATTTACAGTTATTTGATAACTATGGGAAGAATTGGTACCTATAAATATCATACTCTTTTCCCCTTCACAAATAGTCATTTAACCAAGAAACCTCTTCTTATTCATTCTACATCAAGATTAGCTCAATTTCCCCTGTTAATAAACGAGAAAAGAGAAATGGCTTGCTGAAAGTCACATACTTTTTTTTTAAAACAATTAAAGCCATACTTAAGCCTCACGCCTCACAATTGAGGTCAATGCTGTTTTCCTCTTGCTCCCAAAGGGCTAATGCATTTCTTTCCTCACGTCGTGACCTTAACACCTCTCCTCTGCATTCAAGAAAATGAAATTCTGCTCTTCCTCCTAAAAGTTCCCTAATTGAGAGTTTGAACATTAGTCTACAGCTTATCAATGAGAAATCAGAATTTTAACTCCTGCCTGCATGTTCATCAATTGTGAATTTCTGACAAAGTTAAGAGATAAATAAATGCATTCTCTGAAAAGACAATGTTTCAGTTCTCCAGCCAATGCAATCTTGCTCTTCTTTCCTGGCTTTCTCTTTTCCTCTCATATGTATTGCTCACCTGGAATTCTGGCCTGATGTTATCTCAGTATGTTTTAATATAATAAAATGCATATTATACCTTTAATAATTTAGAAGAAATAAGACTTTCCAGATATTGTTTTCTCATGTGAAGGTAAATATTTGTTTCTAGGAAAATATATACTATGACGTTAAGACGGCTCTGCCCTGACTTTTCGACTATCACACTGCCAGGTGATCCTCCTACTGGTCCTAGTCAAACTTCTATCTAATGAAATATTTTTTGTCTTACCTAGGCAAAATTGTAAGACAGATTATTGGAAAATAAATACCACAAGAATATTAAGGCTACATTATGTTAACTGCATTCTGTCAAGCAGAAAAAGAAGTAAACTATGTATTTTCTAAATGCCAAAATTTCTGTCACCTCCTCATACTATTGAGAAAAATGTTTTACTGGAAATTTCTATGTGTTTTTCTTTGATGTTCTGTTTTGTCATTCAAAGGCTGAATGATAGAGGTTTCCAGAGAGTTAGAGCGAGTGTCTCAGTTTGGATCATGCCTAAGGGAACTGTATCATCTAAGGAGCCAAACCCATTTTACCCAGATCAGAAATGTGTTGAGCAGCTTACATTCTGTCAGTTTTGTGGTGGTGGCTGTTGTTGCTTTTGGAAGCAGGGAAAGACTCTCCTGGCTGAAGTACAAGAAAAAGAAGAAGAGATAAAATGTTCTATACTCTCCCTCTTTGTATCGGAGTGTGCCATATCCAACTGAAAACACCAATATAAGAAGGAAGAAACCTGTACAAAATCACTGCAGATATAAGCCTGACTATCTTCTATTGACTATGATAAGGTTGCTGTCCTAGCTGGTTCATATAAATGCTACAGGAATTATGCAACATGGTCTCGACACAGAACCCTTTCACCTTGACTGAATTTTAGCTGTAGTCTCAAATTCCACTGTGTATCAGAGTGGACATCTTGTGAGCATGGAGATTTGGATTTTTAACCATTGCCCACAAGAAGTTCTGTTACAGGTAGTATGTCTTGAAAGATAATGTTCTAAGAAGTAAGCATCCCAAGGCCAGCAAGGTAATACACAAATTTAGATTGATAATGTTGCCTATATGAGTTAGGATAATAACATCTAACATTATGTAGCATTATTAACTGCTAGGCAATGTTCTAATTGCATGGTATATAAAATCATTTATTCTTCCAAAAAATCTCAGGGGATAGGTATTATTATTACTTTTCCTATTATAGAGGAAAAGTTATCAAGGTATTAAGGATTAAAGTGACTTATCTGAGGTCAAATGGTTAGTCCAGGCTGAACTTTGATCCCAGACAAGATGGCACTAGAGACCATACTTTCACTGATGGTATTATACTGTCACTTATATGCCAATCACTGAACCAAGCTGTATGAACCTTGACCATCCTCAAGCTGGTTACCTTCTTTGTAACTGCTCTGTCCCACATAAACAGTTTCTTAACTTGCAGTATCTTTTCAGAAATAACATTCAAATCCTTACTACTTTTTTTTTTTTTTTGAGATGGAGTTTCACTCTGTCACCAGGCTGGAGTGCGGTGGCACCATCTCAGCTCACTGCAACCTCCGCCTCCCTGGTTCAAGCGATTTTCCTGCCTCAGCCTCCCGGGTAGCTGGGACTACAGGCACCCATCACCATAAACAGTTAATTTTTGCATTTTTAGTAGAGACTGGGTTTCACCATGTTGGACAGGATGGTCTCTGTCACTTGACCTCGTGATCTGCCCACCTAGGCCTCCCAAAGTGCTGGGATTACAGGCATGAGCCACGGTGCCTGGCCAAATCCTTACTACTTTTAACCTTGTTTTGGTGCTGTGTGTGATTTATTCTTTTACACAGACAGGACAGATCCAAAGAACACCTGAGCTCAGCCTGTGGATGTGGGTTAAGCATTTTTCCAAGCAACAAGGAATGACTGTATTAGGAGTAAATCTGAAACTAAAAGTTGGTCATTCTTTTTGGTCAAACTCTCAGTTGGAAGAGATGGATTGACTCTATCAGGATAGAGAATAGTAATGCCCAGGTAAGAGTGAGGTGATTCCAGGAAGAAGAAGAAAGGTAAATTTAGAATCATTAAAACTGATCAAGTAGCCCAGCAAGATACTAAGAATACCTGTAGCACAATTTCCAGAGAAGATAAACATTGAGATTAAAATATTAATTAAAAAGGTAAAACAAAGGCAAATATGTAATAGTTGTTGAAATTTTTTAAAGTGATTTTTTTCCATGTACTTAAAAAGTAAAGAGAGGAAAAGGTTTAGTTTGTGCCAACATCAGTCAAAGAGTATGACAGAAAACCAAAGCATTCACTTTCCCAATATTATTGCCTTCATATTTATGATAGTTCAAGTCATTTATCATCCATCTCCGTGCTGTTCAAGATACTGGATCACATTTATTAAAAAATTTACTATCACGTTGCTTACAGTAAATCTATGTTTTTTAAATAGAGAATATTTCTGAAGGAGAGATAGAAATATGTGAGTGGTGAATTGCTATATATGAAGGTTGTTTATAAAATCTTAATAAAATTTAGAGAAAAGCATATTACAAAGAACATATGGTCTCATAATTTAAGAAATTACATGAGTAGGTAATGACATTTACATGATCATCAATAAATCAGTGACCATGAAATTAATTCAGATATATATTTTTTCTTAATTTTATTTTTTATTGATATGTAATAGGTGTGCATATTTTAAGGGTATATGTAATAATTTAATACACTCATATAATTTATAAAGATAAAATCAGTATAGTCTGGGATATCTATCCCCTTAAAAATGGCTTTTCTTTATGCTAGAGATATTTACATTTGAGTTATTCTCTTCTAGCTATTTTGAAATACACAATGTATTATTATAAACACAGTCACGCTGCTGATCTATCTAACAGTAGGTCTTATTTCTTCTAACTACAGATTTGTACCCATTAACCAAATTATCTTACTGCAAACCTTCAAGACCTTTTGACTTTTACTTAAACTAGAACGCTGTGGATCCTTTGATTGGGTGATCATTTTGACAAGCAGAGTAAGCTGCTAATGTAGAAGCTTAAGACTTGGTGCACATGTGATCAGACTTCAATGGCAGGTGAACAAAACATTACCATTCCAAGGTGGCTGGAAGGGACCTAACTGCAGACAATGAAAGAACAGTTCAAGTGGATACCTGGAGAGATGGCGGCAGTTAATAGCTGGAATCAAAGTCAGCAGTTGAGATACAGAATGGTCATAGGTTTGAGCACTTATTTTGGGGGTCTACAAATGGGATCTATAATTAGAACAAGTCAGATAGAATGAAAATGAGAATAAAGCAGACAATTAATCTGAAGATGTTTTCCATTGGGGTATTTTATCTGGTTTTTCACTGAAAATATAGAGACTAGTTACCTTTAACAAAATCCTCCTGTCCTGCTATTATACCTCGCCAGTCATTAGACCCTTTATAAAGTGAACTGTGGACACGACAAAGGGTTTGCCACTTAACTGACTTTGTTTCTCTGCACAGATGGATAGTAATAACGACTAATTTGTTTAGCTGACCAAGGAGAAAAAATGTCAGCGAACACATTAACCATGTGGTAAAATATTTTTCACTTTTTAGGAAACATTTTCCTATTCCATGGAAATAGCTATTATCTCATTTTCAACTACAAAATTAGAAAAACAAAGGGTGAGTAAGGAGGCTTTGTCTCTTAGGGCTTGCTGTCTTGTTTAAAGTATCAATGTCTTGAGGACGCCATCTCCTTAATATTATACTAACATCGTTTATAGGTTTTCTATAAGACCATATTACAATGTCAAAGCAAAGCCGTAGAATGAATGTTGATCTACAAACAGCTGATGCAGTTAGAGGAACACTTAATTCCTTGAAATTAATTGACTTATTAAATCAGTTTACTCATTTTACTTAATGTTTCCTTTAGTTTCTTTTTTCTGTTGTTATCATACTTGAAGTTCTGGGGTACATGGGCAGATCATGCAGGTTTGTTACATAGGTATACATGTGCCGTGGTGGTTTGCTGCATCCATCACCCTATCATCTACCTCAGGTATTTCTCCTAATGTCATCCCTCCCCAACCCCCCCATCCCCTGCAATCCCTCCATTAGTCCCCAGCCCCTGACAGGCCCTGATATATGATGTTCCCCTCCCTGTGTCCATGTGTTCTCATTGTTCAACACCCACCTATGAGTGAGAACATGCAGTGTTTGGTTTTCTGTTCTTGTGTAAGTTTGCTGAGAATGATGGTTTCCAGCTTTATCCATGTCCCTGCAAAGTACATGAACTCATCCTTTTTTATGGCTCCATGGTATATATGTGCCACATTTTCTTTATCCATCTTTTCTTGACGAGCATTTGGGTTGTTTCTAAGTCTTTGCTATTGTAAACAGTGCCACAATGAACATATGTGTGCATGTGTCTTTACAATAAAATGATTTATAATCCTTTGGGTATATACCCAGTAATGGGATTGCTGGGTCAAATGGTATTTATATTTCTAGATCCTTGAGGAATCGCCACATTGTCTTCCACAATAGTTGAACTAATTTACACTCCCACCGACAGTGCAAAAGCAATCCTATTTCTCCACATCCTCTCCAGCATCTGTCTCCTGATTTTCTAATGATTGCCATTCTAATGGGTGTGAGATGGTATCTCAATGTGGTTTTGATTTGCATTTCTCTAATGATCAGTGATGATGAGCTTTTTCTCATATGTTTGTTGATTGCATAAATGTTTCCTTTTGAAAAGTATCTGTTCATACCCTTCATCCACTTTTTGATGGGGTTGTTTTTTTCTTGTAAATTTGCTTAAGTTCTTTGTAGATTCTGAATATCAGCCCTTTGTCAGATGGGTAGATCGCAAAAGTTTTTTCCCAACCTGTTGGTTGCTGGTTCATTCTAATGATAGTTTCTTTTGCTGTGCAGAAGCTTTTTAAGTTTAATTAGATCCCATTTGTCTATTTTGGCTTTTGTTGTCATTGCTTTTGGTGTTTAAGTCTTGAGACTTTGCCTATGCCTATGTTCTGAATGGTATTGCCTAGGTTTTCTTCTAGGGTTTTTATGGTGTTAGGTCTTATATTTAAATCTATAATCTATCTGGAGTTAATTTTTGTATAAGGTGTAAGGAAGGGATACAGTGTCAGCTTTCTGCATATAACTAGCCAGTTTTCCCAACACCATTTATTAAATATGGAATCCTTTTCCCATTGCTTTTGTCCAGTTTGTCAAAGATCAGATGGTTGTGGATGTGTGGTGTTACTTCTGAGGCCTCTGTTCTGTTTCATTGGTCTACATCTCTGTTTTGGTACCAGTGCCATGGTGTTTTTATTACTGTAGGCTTGTAGTGTAATTTGAAGTCAGGTAGCATGATGCCTCCAGCTTTGTTTTGTTGGCTTAGGATTGTCTTGGCTATGCAGGATATTTTTTGGTTCCATATGATGGTTGAGGTGTTTTTTTCCAATTCTGCCAAGAAAGGCAATGGTGGCTTGATGGGGATAGCATTTAATCTATAAAATACTTCGGACAATTTGGCTATTTTCACAATATTGATTCTTCCTAACCATGCTTCCATTACTAGCATCAAAATGGCAGGAGCAAATTCACACATAACAATATTAACCCTAAATGTAAATGAGCTAAATGCCTCAATCAAAAGACACAGACTGGGAAACTGGATAGAGTCAAGACCCACTGGTGTGCTGTATTCAGGAGACTCATCTCATGAGCAAAGACACACATAGGCTCAAAATAAAGGGATGGAGGAAGACTTACCAAGCAAATGGAGAGCAAAAAGAAGCAGGGGTTGCAATCCTAGTCTCTCTTAAAACAGACTTTAAACCAACGAAGATCAAAACAGACAAAGAAGGGCATTACATAATGGTAAAGGGATCAATGCAACAAGAAGAGCTAACTATCCTCAATATATATGCACTCAATACAGGAGCACCCAGATACATTAAGAAAGTTCCTAATGACCTACAAAGAGATTTAGACTCTCACACAATAACAATGGGAGACTTTAACACTCCACTGTCAATATTAGACAGATCAATAAGACAGAAAATTAACAAGGAAATCCAGGGCTTGAACCAAGTGGACCTAATAGACATCTACAGAACTCTCCACCCCAAATGCCCAGAATATGCATTCTTCTCAGCACCACATCACTCTCACTCTAAAACTGACCATGTAATTGGAAGTAAATCACTCCTTAGCAAATACAAAAGAATGGAAATTATGACAGTCTCTCAGACCACAGTGCAATTAAATTAGAACTCAGGATTTCTTTTAATTTCATTAAGGAGAAATAAGTGTTTAAATTTACCCAATTTTATGAACATGAGAGAAAATACAAGTTGGTCTGAGGATTATCTTAAATCAATTTCTACAAATCCTTTTATAGGCATGTTTGGGTGTGGCTCGCTGAGAACAAGGTTGCCTGAAATTTTCAGAGCACTTTGATGCTCTCATCTCATATGCATCCTTGACAAATGTGATTGCTCCCATGTTCCAGCTTTCCCATTGTCCATTGAGGATTCTATGACATCTGTGAACATGAATAGGTAATCCTCAGAAGTAGGAAAAAATAAATAGTTTGAAACTATCTTTTATGATTGGCATGTACCAATTAAATAATGAGATTCTTCCTTCAGTCCAATTGGCAATGTGTGTGTGTATTTTAACTTTTACTTAATATCCAGTAGCAAATATGTGGAAGAATATCTAAATGTTAATAGATATGAAAATGCTTAAATAATTCATAGCTCAGCCGTCTTGTGAAGGTAGGCAAGCTTGAATAGTAATGATTTTGAGTTATAAGTCCCTAAAAAAATGCAAGGTATAATAATTTTTAAAAGCTTAACAATAAACACCAAAATGTATGGAAACTTGTTAGTCATTTTTCATGTTAATGTTAGAAAAATACAAACAAATGAAAGAAAGACATTCTTAATGGCAAAATAATATCCAGAAGGATTCATACAACTGTAAAAGGAGTGACTAGCAGTGGTAATAAATGAGAGATTTATGGTAGGATTCGTGTGTGTGTGTGTGTGTGTGTGTGTGTGTATGTGTATTATATTTTTCTTTATTATAAGAAATTTATATAATAAACCTACATATATAATACATATTATATATATATATATATACACACATATATATGTGGACCTAATAGACCTATTCTATGTATATATATATATACCTATATATAGGTATATATATATACATGAAAATCTTCTGGTTTGGGGTATGTATTGTATGTGACTTCTATGATTCATCTGAGGAGTGGACTCAAAGTAGGAGAAAAACAATAGTCATTTTTGTTTCTGAACTTAGGAAGACACTGAAGTCTCACAAGGGATATAAGTTGTACTTTCAATGAATGCCAGTTAGCATGTTTTACAAAAAGGATTTGATATAAATGTCTCTGCTGTCAAGTCGTCTGATAGTTACAAAGTGGATGCTTTACCTCATGGAGCTTTTTGGGTCCTGGTGGTTTTGCAGATGCTTCTGCAGTCTCTTGTGGGGTTTTGAGTTCCATCAGGCACTTTAATTCCTTAAACAAGTTTCCCTTTGTGGTTTTAGCTGATTAGAGTAGAAATCAAATACTTGCATACAAATAATTGCTAATAAAGAATGTCATTACTTGATCTTTCCCTGTGACACAAAACCAGATATTATTTTTTATGGAAGATGTTGCAAACTAAAGGCATTTTCCTGCAAAGACTGCCTGATGTAAAATTATAATAATAGCTATCATTTGTTAAACATTAAATATACATCAAGCTTCTTACTGTGGTTATCACTAATTTTCTTAACAACCCTTTGACTAAGGTCTTTTCCTTCCTCTCCCTTTCCCTTCCCTCCACTCCACTCCTTCTTCTTACATTCTTCCTTCCTTCCTTCCTTCCTCCCAAATACTGCCTGCTAAATTAGCATTACTTTACCATCTCATATCATATTTATTTCTGTGACTACAGCCTCCAGTGATCCTAGTTATCTATACCACACACTTGACAATAAACATGCACTGGCTGTTTTATGACATTTCTTCAACTGTTTTATTGAGCCATCCTACTCTGCATATCCTATCATAACTTCAAGTGTTGTGGTCTGGCTTGTTTTTTTAAATTTCATACTTTATTACTTATTCTATAAAGCTCTACCTTTCATTTTAAGTATTATATAAATTTTAAAATGCCTTTCCATATATTAGTATGTTTCACCGTCACAACACATCCATTAAATAGTGTTGGATGTATGTCATTCTTCCCTTTTGGGAGGTTTTAAAAATAAAATAAATAATTCAGACCCACACAGAAGAGTATGAAATAATATCTATAATTCTTCCCTTAGCATGACCTTTAACATTATATTAAATTTTAGCTGCGCAGTATTTTTGGAATTTTAAGCATTTAAATGTACACGTTTCAATGTACATTTTCTTTTCTCTTTGAATAAATACTTATGTATTATACAAGGATTACTGGCTCTTCTTTCCTTCTAATAGTGTGTATAATATTACAATATTATGGATAATGATCAACAATTATAATAATCATTACCATAAGTTAACTATCTATGCAGTGGTTATCAACATAGATAGAACTATTTTTAAGCAATACTTGCTCTCCTTTGTAATCCTGCATATTTTATTTGTGCATTTAAGAATATTATTCTGAGATGTGGTCACTAGGTTTCACTACTGCCAAGCAGCTGATGACACAGGAAGTGGGAGCCAGTGTTCTGCATACTTTGTAACACTGTATGCAGGTTCTGCAAGTTTCGATTAACTATATGCATGCACAAATGCACAAATAAACTTTATGTAATAAGTCAAATTACTTATTTTACAAAAAGGTTTCACTTAACAGTATTCTTTAGAGATGTGATTAGAGCCAATTTATATTTTAATACACTATCTACAGTCTTCTATTCTATGCATCATTTGAGCAAGGTAAGCTCACATTCAAAGGGAGGTCATATTCATGGTGAAGAGAAAGAAGGTTTTTCCCTGAAAGCTAAAGTCTCTAGCTTCAGGGTCTGTCTTCCTTGAGTAAAACAGTTAACTTCTTTAAGTTCACTTCCTCCTAACTGACATAGTAATCCATTCATTCACTCCAACAACAAATATTTATTAATAATTGCCTATTATATGTCATAAGCTGTGCTAACGTGGCATAATAATGCTTTGCCTTTCATGAGGTCGTTGTGAGAATCAAATGACAATGTATGTGAAAAGTACCTTATAAAATTTAATAGGCTACAAATATAAGAAACATTTCTAATGACCTACACGATTTTAAATTGCTTTCTGAAATAGAGAGGACAAAATTATATTCAGCTGAGCTTTAATATTCAGGGAATTTTATTGAATTATAATTCTTGGAAATTGCTTTTATATTGTAACTTTCTTTAAAATGTATTATCCATTTTATCTTTTATCAGAATACTAGATTTCATACCACATTATATAATCAAAAATTATTTATCAGAAATGTTTCATACACTGCGTGTGTGTGTGTATGTGTGTGTTCATACATGTGTGTATGTGTGTGGGTCTGTTTTTGGGTCTGTTTTTGGGGTGGGAGTGTTAGTTATCTCATTAGCATTTTAAATTGCAAGAAACTTTACTTAGAAGCTTGTTACTGCATCTCTAAATATATACAAGTTTTTATGATACTATTATTATTTAAATGTCTTCTCTTATTCTCCAATGGAAAATTACTGCCCTTCACATAGTTACTTTGTGCTTGATAGTCATAATTAACCTGTCTGTGGCCTTGCAGCTATGCCTATAGAAGACATCCGTAAAACAGACATCTGCTGTATGTTAGCCACATTATATTTTCTATTCTATCTACTATGAAGACACCATGGACTTATTTCTAGGTCAAGCCTCACCAGAGTTCAAGTGGTTTGTTTTATAGCACTTAAATTTTTGGGAAAAAATATATATGTATATTTAATATATATAAATATATTTAGTAATATAAATATATTTAACATATATATATATATATATATATATATATCTCACAAAACCTCATTCAACACTAAACACTAAATTCAACACTAAACAAGCATCTATTGGTACTCATTTTTATGTCCAGAATTATTTTAAGTGTTGCCAGAATAACAAAATATCAGCATATGGTCCTATTAAATTAATAATAAAAAAGTGCATTGTGGTTAAACTGTCAACTTTTGATGAGGTGATCAATATGAATTGTCCCCATGTTTCTTGGAAAAAACTAGAACAGAATATTTAAAGATGTTAGGGTTGGGATAGTAGCACTATAGATTATATGTGTGTTTGTTTTTTGTTTGTTTGTTTTTCAACAATATTAGCTGCACCTCCTTAGGAGATAATCATAATTTTTTGCTCCACTGGCTCCAGGTATGACCATTAGATTTGCTCTGAAAAATGAAATGTGAGCAAAAGTAACATATGTTACCTACAGGGAAAAGTTGTTAGCACAAGTACAAAGGTACTCATGATTCCTTTTTTGTTGTTGTTGTCATGAGAATGGCAAGGCAGTAGAAGGAGGCTACTTCTGGATCCTGTCTTCCAAATCAGTCTGGATTTTAGGTTGGAGACTGTATGAAGCAGAGCCAAAGCTGACCTATGTTGCTCATGTGTCATGGACAAGAAATAAACATTTTCTGTTGTTAGCCACTGAAATGTTGGGGTCATATATGACTTCAGCATAACTCATCTCTTCCAAGTGATGCTAGCAAATCAATTTCTTGGGGGCTTTTAATTGCATTTCAATCTCCTTTGTTAGTACTAGCCCATAGATGGTGCTTACTTACTGTTGGATAAATTAAAAATGTTATAATTTTAAGTGAAACATACTGAATGTTGGAATGCAAGTTAAGAAGATAAAATAATAATACTGCTGGTCATTAAATTACCAGTTATCTCATTGACAATCAGACATACATATCTCCATCTGTAATTTCATATAATAACTGTAGTGACAGAAGCATGTACAAAGGATATAAGTATCTAAGAAAGGTGTGCTTCATTCAGAATGGAGAAGGTGTAGCGTTATTCCCCTCTGCCAGTACCCCTCTCTACTTTACCCACTTGTTTCCAAGGAAAGGATCGCTGAGAGTTTAATTGGCAAATTAGTTTTCATTGTTTCTGTAATTGATTACCACAAACTCAGTGGCTAAAATAACAAAAATATATTATATTACAGTTCTCTATAATGGAAGTCCAACACAGGTCTTGACGAGTTAAAATGAAGGCGTTGGTAGGGATATCTTTGTTTGTTCGTTTCTGTAGGATCTGCAGTATAATTCACTTGCTTGTCTTTTCTAGCTTCTAGAGGCTACCTACATTCATTACCTTATGGACCTTCCTCCACCTTCAAAGCCAGCTACAGCAGATCAAGTTACTCACACACTGTATCATAGCTTTTACCTTTTCTTCTTTCTCCCTCTCCTACTTTTAAGAACCCTGGTGGTCACATTGAACTAACAACATAATCCAGAATAATCTCTCTATTTTAACATCAACTGATTAGCAGCCTTAATTCTATATATAACTCATTTTTCTTTGCCAAGTAAGGTAACAAATGTAAAGTTTCCAGAAATTAGGACTTGGATATCTTTGCAGGGGGCTATTATTCTGCCTACCGCAATTACCACCCAGTGAGGTTCATTGGAGTAGATGTGGTTAGTAGGCTAAATTTAAATGTCTTAAATTACAAATGTATCCTCTCTGTGTCCTGGTTCAGACTTGGATCAGGACAGCTTGCGGGGGCAACCAAGTCATTCTCTAGACTTTGCACCATTGCCAGTGTCCAAGAAAATAAATTCATTTGGAACCATCTCTTTGTTCTCTTTGTAGGAATACATGCCCCAGCAGTTCTCATGAGGTAGACAGTGAGAGGAATTAGAATCATAACTTGAGACTAAAATCTAAGTTACATCTATCAATTACATATTTATCAAAAAGTTCTGATTCAGACATGACACTCAAGCTCAGTTATTCATAAAATGGTAATCTGTGTATCATTCTTCCATTGTTTCTCAAAAGTGCATTCTTTGAGAATCCTGAGGAAATGAAATTCTGGCAGTAAATTTAGATTAAGAAAAATGGGAGGTTGATTTATGCTACTATTATTCCTGGGAAAAATTCATTATTTTCTGATCATCCTAAGAGGATACTTGGAAGGTAGTTGATTTGAGTACTGATGTCAGGCAAGAAGGAATCCATTTCTAGATTACTACTATGATCCGAAATGAATGCCACTGGAGACTCCGTGGTTTCATAACATCAACTAGAACTGAGGTGAGGATATATAAGGCAGCAGATAGGGTCTAATAATTAGGATCAAATTAATTATGGGATCTGCATTACATCTCATTGTAATGTGTATAAACGTGCAATCTGAATACATTATATTAGCTGCATATGTATGCTGCCTTTCCCAAACTTAACCAAAACAACCTTTGATGAGACAACTTTGAGTTTTGGAAAATGGCACTTTTCTAGGGCCTTAGTAATGTCCCAGAGTGGAAAAGTAAAGTTAAGTATATTTACTGAGATTTTACATCTGGTGTAAGGCAGTTCTCTCAGTGCAAGGGCTTAGGATTGAAGAAAGGTCATACTATAATAGCTTAATATATAGAAGAACAGAGTAAGCAAGGATTATTTGGCAATGGTTTCAAAGACTCTTTGGCATAAATTTTAGTTAGAGATTTTCTCTTGTAGATTTGATGAGTATTTTAACAAGTTTTTGGAATGTACAGTAAAGATGTGTGCATCTCTAAATTCCTGGGAGAGAATCTCCTGGGATAAATAATAAATAATAAAGACATATTGATAAATAAATACCAATGTCATATTAAATAAATAAGAGTAAACTATGGGGATGATCTCTGTTCTCCTGAGAACAGAGACAACGAATCTCAACAGGTATAAAGTCACTCAATAAATCTTTGAATCAGGACAACATCTCAATATTATTCAAGGTACAAGATGATTTCCAAAGACCACAAAATCCTTTGTGTTTTATTCAGCACCTAATTCCTCCAGGTATATCCCAGATGTAAGAAAAGTTACTGCAGATTTCTAAGATATGAAATAAGATAACATATTGGAGTGAAGTGAGTCTGTGATACATACCACACAACTATTTTCCAACATTGTCAACAAACTTGTCCCAAGTTTCTAGAAAGAAGCAGCTACCAAGAAAGAGTGATGTCATTCTTTGGGAATCTTAATGACAAAATATTAACTTTGATGGAGAGGGAATTTTCCAACTCACTGGAGTAGTGTGATCTAATAATATTGAGTAAGTCAATTGCCCATGATAAACAGCTAATGCATGTGGGGCTTAATACCTAGGTGATGGGTTGATACGTGTAGAAAACCTCCATGGCACATATTTACCTATGTAACAAACCTGTGCGTCCTGTACATGTATCCCAGAACGTAAAATTAAATTAAATTAAATTTAAAAAAACACACATCCACACACACAAAGATTAAGATCAGCAACAGTATAAAAACATCTAGGAATTAGTACTGATTGAGTTATTCGGGAACGAAAATCAGGAGCTGCATCAAACCATACATGAAGGAAATGTTAATGTATGATGATGTTCATAAAGCACTTAGGATACAGTCGAAGGTGAGTTTTTTAAGGGTGTAGGGATTCTTTATGCTGATGAATGTAGACTTAGACTCTCTGGGATTATGTTTCTATCTACCTCATTCTTTTGGGCATTTATATTTCTCCTTTCTTCCTCATAGCCCACAGGATTGCAGTGAGAAAAGCTATGATAAATATAAACTACTATCTGTTGGCCATAGTTGAATAATCCAGGGACACACACAGGGCACACTTTTGGTCATTTAAAACATGTCCCTGAAAATGTTGGATTTGGAGTAAAAAAAATTAGATAAACCTTTATTTATTCAGACACTAAAATTTAAAGATTTAAATAATAGTCCTTTTAAAGTCTGGGGAAGCAAAATATATATCTTGAAGTTAAAGGAAGGAAGTTCAAGAAAGAGATATGAGTAAAGAAGTACAGTAGTACTATATATCTTCTTATTTTTCTGGGTTTTTTTTCTGAGATGGAGTATCACTCTCTCATACAAGCTAGAATGCAGTGCTATGATCATGGCTCACTGCACTCCACTGCCCTGGCTCAAGTGGTCTTCCACCTCAGCCTCCCAGGTAGTTGTGACCATAGGTACATGCCACCATAGCCAGCTAATACACACACACAGAAAAACATACACATGTGTGTATATTATGTATGCATGTGTATTTTATGTATATATATGTTCTATACATGACATGTATGTATTATATACGTATATATCATGTACATATTATATATATATATATATATATATATATATATATAATTATTTGTAGAGACAAGGTCTCTCTATGTTGTTCATGCTGGTCTTGAACTACTGAGCTCAAGCGATCCTCCTACCTTGGTCTCCTAAAGTGCTAGGATTACAGGCCTGAGCCACCACACCCCGCCAGTATCATACATATAAATCAGTAGTTCTCAAACTTCTTAAAGCACAAATTTCTGAGCCCTACCTCCAGACCTTCTTATTTAGTAGGTCTGTGGCAGGACTGAAGATTTGCTTTTCTAATCAGTTCTCAGATTATATGGATGCAGCTGGTCCAGAAACTACAATGGTCTGGAACCTCTGGTCTAGAGCCATAAGGAAAAGATCAGATGTCACATGTAAAATAATTGCTTAGAAATAAGGCAAAAAGGTATTTGCTATTAATCATTCACACTAGTGCCATTTTCTTTCTATTTTGAGGCATTTAATAGATTCAATGTAACCAATAGTCAGGAAAAGTGATTTGTAGATAAAGGAGTTTCCAAAGTGGAAGACTAGTGTGATTCTCAAAAGAAGGTACAGTTTTAAATTAGGTGGAAATTCAGTATTTTTTCAATGTGAGAGATTGGGAAATCAGTATCTCCAGCTCCCACTAATTAAACCCGTAAGATAACTGCCAAATCTATACTTGGCTTGTCACCCCTGATTTAAAGGAAATGTCAATATGCTGGATATGGCAAAAGGGACATGGTTCCCTAATAACAATGTGTTTGACAGTTATGAAATAGCTCAACTGACAGTTTCCAGTAATAGAGCTTTTGTGTTTGGGAGAATTGGAGGCCAGAGCTAAATGTGGCACGCATACAACATATTATTAATATTTCTGATAAAACAGTTGTAATTTAGTAGATGTTTAAAAGAAATTACAATCTCAATGTCTTTACCAAACTAGAAATAAAAAAACATCCACATGATGGACATTGATGAGATAGACAGCAATTTCCACAAAAAATAATTGACTCCTATGGTTCAGGTATTTAGAATGAAATTCTAGCAATGTCCTCTTCCATTATGGAAAATTCATTTGAATAACGGGATTTGAGTAATTCTTTTTAGATTCATTGAAATAACTGCACAGTGCTGAAAAAACGTTACACACTCAAACAAATGAATTTGAGATCTGAGAGATCTGCAGTTTTTAGTAAAAAAGGATCTAATTTTTTTTTTAAATAGAAAAGAGTCTTTTAAAAAAATCACTTTTATGGAAGATCTATAATGAAATTCCATGGTCCCATGCAAAACTTGGCATACCTTAAAACTAAGTTCTTCTTTTCACATTATATAAATCCCCTTACTAATAAATTTTAAGACTTTCTTCCTTGGGCTTTTTTTTTTTTTTACTGCACATGGCATAATATAATTTAGAGAAACAAATGTATTCATTAACTTAGACACTAGATAACCCCAGTTTCTACCTTAACTGAAAACAGATAATTGGGAATACTAATAATCAATTAGACTAATCTAATTGGATACATTTTTGTAATTGGGCAGTATGACGGTGGCAGTCTATACTATCTACATGGAATTTTCTAATTATTCACTAATTTTTTGCTCTGAACTTAACATCTTATTATGGTAGTTGGCATGAACAATGTTCACACACTTCGGAACATTTTCTGAAACAAAATTAGAAGATAGATTCAAATAATCAATAACATAAAATACCACAAATTAACAATAAATAGATGAAAATATATAACTTTAGTATCACTGATATTCCATATATTTCCAATTATAAAAAAATTCTTTCACTTTTCAAACAAACTTATTTTTGAGGTTATACACAAAAAATATTGTGTAGATTTTAGTTTGCAATTTGATGAGATTTGAGAAATGTGAACACCCATGTACTTACTATCCTAATCAAAATATGGGACACTCAGATAACTCAGAAAGTTTGTTACTTTCATTAAAACAGTCAATTATCTTTCACAGATATTTAAAAGACAAGAAAAAATATTTTTTATTTACTTACATTTTACCATTTCCATTGCACCTAATAATGTGCATAGATTGAGATTTCCACTGGGTATTTTATGACTGAAAAAAAAAATGCTTATACATTCTTTGGAATAGAGGTTTGCCTGTGATTAGTTCTTCCAGCTGTTGTATTTCAGAAAGGTACTCATTTTACCTTTATGTTTGAAGGTATTTTTACTAAGTATAAAATTCTAAGTTGGCAGTTTTATCTTTCTAGTACCTTAAAAATAGTGCTCCACTGTTTCGTGGGTTGCATTTTTTTTTTTATCACCAGAAGTCTCCTGCTATTGTAACTTTTTTTTCCCCCTGTATGTAATGTGTCCTTTCCAATTGCTTTTAAAATTCTCATTCTCAATAGTTTTGAGAAATTTGGCAATGATGACTCTTAATGTAGTTTTCTTCATATTGTTTTGTACTTGAGGTTTGGATCGTTAAGCTTCTTGGGTCCATATGTTTATATATTTCAGCAAATTAGAACAGTTTTGGCTATTATTTCTCGAAGAGTATGCCACCCCCATCATTTCTGTCCTTTGGCATCTCCAATTACTGTAAATATATATTAAGCCATTGAAAGTTGTTTCATAGTTCATGGATGTACTGTTAATCTAGTATCGTGTTATCTATTTTTATATTTCTCCCTTTGTACGTTTTATTTTGGATCATTTCCATTGCTGTCACTACAAGCACACTTCTACAATGTGTATACTGTTGTTAATTCTATATGAGGTATTTTTCATAACAGACTTATTTTCTTTTTTCTTTTAGATGTCTGTTTTTTAAATTTTTTACTTCTCCCTTTAACACGGTCATACATTCACTACCTGGTGGTATATATATAGTCACAATAAGTTTTTTATTGTACTTGTGTACTAATTCTAACATCTATGTTATTTATGAAACTATACCTTTTTGTTGATTTTTAAATTTATAATAATTCATATTTTTCTGCTTCTTTGTATTCCTGGTAATTTTTCTTGGATGTTGAAATTCTATTTATTATGTTTTGTGCTAGATACTGATGTGTTCTGTAAATATTTCTTAGCTTTGTTTTAGAACACAGTTAAGTCAATGGAAAGAGTTGATATTTCCAAGTCTTGTTTCTAAGCTTATTTTCAGAGAGTTGTTAGTCTAGAGCTAATTTTTCTAAACTACTGAATCCATACTTTTCTGAATATCTTGTCTAATGTTCAATTCATTGTAAGGTTTTTTTCCATTTTGGCAGGTAGAAAGACGAACTATTTGTAGCTCTGTTTAAGCTCTGAGAATTCTTTTTTTGTTTTAGACAGGGTCTCACTGTCATCTTTAGATAGAGTCTCATTGTCACCCAGGCTGGAGTGCAGTGGTACATCTAGGCTCACTACAACCTCTACCACCTGGGTTCAAGCCATTCTCCTGCCTCAGCCTCCCAAGTAGCTGGGATAACAGGCACCTGCCACCACACCTGGCTAATATTTGTAGTTTTTTTAGTAGACATAGGTGTCACCATCTTGGCCAGGCTGGTCTTGACCTCCTGACTTTGTTATCCACCAACCTCGGGGAAATCTTTTTTTCATTATATATATTTAAAATTTACAATATGATATTTTGATGTACTTATCTTGATATAAATATACACAATGAAGTGATTGCGGTAGTCAAGCAAATTAAATACTCCTCATATCTTGTATAGTCATCTTTACTGATTTTTCTTCTTGTGGTTATTTTTTGATGGGTCTGTCTCCAACCTTGGGTACTTCATATATATTTCTTCTCTGATTGGTTATTAGCTGAGGACTTAAAGGAAACCCTGTGTGATCTTCTGTATACAACTCTATGCTGTCGATGCAGCTCTCTTCTCTCCTATAATTTGCCCTGGAAATTCTAACTGGCCTCCCAAATTCACAATTCTGTCTCTTCTACATAGGACTGGGTTTGGGTATCCCCGTTCATGCACTGTGGCTTAGAAACTCTTTACAGGTAAAACACTGGGGCAATTATAGCACTATTTGTTTATCTATATCTGTCTGTGTTAACTTTCCTGTGCTGGCTGTTGTCCAATTTCTGAAAACTGTTGTTTCATATATTGTGTCTGGGTCACTCATTTAAGGCAGAAGTACAAATTCTGTTCCTTTTACTCCATCTTGGTCAAAAGCTAAAGGTGCAATAGATCAGTAGAGAAAGTAAAAACATCTAAATTAGTAACTCAAAATATTATATGTCATCAATGGAACATTTAAACGGAGACCTCATTGTTAAATTTTTTTTGCATGAGTTTTTCTCTGCAGTTGAGATCAAATTGTGAAATTTTATGTTTCTTCCTGTTATTAGTGTCCATACAGAAACCTAATTGTCAATAATCACTGGATGATCAATTTTTGTATAAAATAGATTGACGTTACAACAGTAATGACAAGTCTTTAAAATTATATGCAAACTTACATCCATTTTCATCTTGATACCTCAGTTTTCTTCTTGAAATATAGAGAAAGACATGGAGAACAAAATGCTGTGAATGGAGTGAAAGCTAAATGAGAAAACACACTTCCATGTAGGATGAAAAGTGATGTTTCTGCTGAATCTAACACACTGATATTACTTAGGAACATATTTCAAAAAGGGACATAATAGAGAGGTCTATTAAAGGAGAATATCTTTGAAATTCAGTGTTTCTGAAAATACATTATTTCATACAACGGCAACTTTAATTTTTAGCAGAAACAATAATTTGTTCCAAAACTTCAACAAAGCTAGATGGAAGATATTTCTGACCCTGTGATTCATAAAAGAATATCATCCAATAAATATGTACTAATTTAGATTTGGGTTATGATGCAGATTTCAAACTTTTTAAAACAGTGTGTGTACGAATCCTTTCTGAGAGACTAAACAAATAGATTTATTTGAAGGTAAATTAGAAAATGTACTAAAATGTATTTTCCCAAGTATATTTTTGATGCTTAATTTATAAAACCAATTATTACTTTGAGAATATTCAAAACCAAATAATAAAAAAATACATGTTTTGAAAACTTGACAATGTTAAAAGCACCATCCTGGAATAGACTTGTTTCAAAAGTAACTACTATCCCAGGTTATACCATCCTGGAGTTAAATGTGGGAATGGTATTCCCAATCAAATAGATTTTCTATGTTTCTGCTTTTAATGGCTAATTTCCTTACTTGACCTCACAGTTCTAGTATTAGGCTGTGTTAGTATATTATAATTTCCAGGACATTATATTTGATTTGTACTGGCCATAGGTTAATCAAAGAAAATACACTACTACTAATATTAAATATACCACAACATCAATAGTCTCTTCCGTAACTGATTTGTAAGTGCATGTTACAAAAGGTATCTAAACTACCTAATGAAGTGAAAGGAAGGAGGAGAGAAAGGAAGGGGGAAAAAAGAGAAAAATATGAACTGGGAAGCATTCAAGAGCTGGCAACTTTCTTTGATATCTTCTGTGTCTCTTTACACATCTATTTCAATCTTTTTGTTTCCAAACAATTTTCTAAGGTCTCTCTGTCCACAGAGTATAACTCCTCAAAACTTACATATTTTAAATGCCCTTCAGTTTCACCAGGAGAGAGAAGCTCATTAGTTGTCTCTGATTCCCAATTTTATGATCCCTATAGCAAATCTGGATCGTATGTCCACTCCTGGTCTAAGCAATTAGACAGAGTTGAGGAAACAGTAGAAATCTAGTTTGTGAACAGAGAGAGTGACAACCCTAAAGAAGGAGAAAGGTATTTTCACAGAAAAGAGTTATGATAAGCTGGACAGAACTGCCAGAATATATCTACAGCACAGAAATGTCAATAAGGAGCAGACTGGTCAACCTGCAATACTTATAAAAAACAGCCATGCAAAATCTTGATTAAGAAGGGAAAACGTAACAACCCAAAAACATCACACTGGATACTTCTTACCTTATCTATTCTCACTACACCCCAGTGTAAACCCTCTGCTCAACCCCATATTTTGGCTTAGCTTCTTGCTTGTTTTAATATTTCTATATCCCCTACATGCCTTTTTACCCTTCTATACATATTTTTCTGTCATTTGATATTAATCTAAAGCTACTAAATTTCCACGAAGGCTTCCAAAAGTTACAATCTATATCACACTTTGTTGATTATTATATTGTGGGTTTTTTTCTCCTGCAAAAGTCTTGCTTCTCTTATTTTATTGAGAGTAGAGATTATAACCTATACATTATTTTCTTCCCTAAAATGCTCAAATATAGTAAAAACTCCTTATAAAAATGCTTTTTTTTCCTCCAAACTGAGGCAAATTAACTGCCAGAAATACTTATTAAACTATCTTATATGTAAGAATACATGCTAAACCTCATGAAAATCAGGGTCCAGAAAGTGTCTGAAGCATCCCTCCCCTGGATTATTACTCCTCCGACTTTAGAGATCTACCTGTGTAAGGGAATGACAATGTAACATAAAGTGAAATTCAGTAACTCACTTTCCAAAGTTGATGTGATTAAAAGTTACACTTGGACAATTAAACAGAGGTCACAATTTACAAAGAGGAAAATGTAAATTTAAAATGCTACCTTGAAATTATTTCCTTCATCCAAAAACTTGGGAATCACACTTTGAATTAGACACGATTTATTTTTTTCTCTTTGTACCAAGTTCAAATATAAAGTCATTCCTGATTTTAGTTAATAATTTATGCATACACATATTTCAAGAATTCAAAAAAGATTAATTCTTGGCCAATAAAGGAAATTGGAGATTTAATGTTAAACCTTACCTGCTCAGACTTTTAAATGAGGAGGGAAATTAGGCTGACGACCTTTACAAAAGTTTGGTCTATGTAAAGAAATGAAGTTAACCTTTTTATCTTACTGCATGACCAAAGGTTGGTTGGTTTATTCTATCAGGATTCTGTCCCTACTCCCGATTTTTGCAACTGTCAAATACTCAACAGTGCTATTGTGGATTTCAATTACAGAGCTAATTACCGACAACTAAAACATGAATGAAATTGTTATAACTCTGTAGAGTTAACACATTGATAAAATAAGGGTCCATTTCTTATGACCTATGTTAAAACTGCTATGAACTGAATTGTGCCTCCTCCCTAAAATTCATAGGTTGAAGCACTAACCCGAAATGTGACAGTATTTGGAGATGGCATTTTAGGAGGTAATTAAGAGTAAATGAGGTGATAAGTGAGTAGTCTTCATCCTATGGAATTGGTGGCATCATAAGAAGAGATGGAGAGAAATCTCTCTTTTCTGTATGTGAAGATACATAGCTGGAAGGCAGCCATCTCCAAGCCAGGAAGAGGATGCTCACCAGAACTCTACCATGATAACAACCTGATTTGGTACTTCCAGCATCTAGAACTTGGAGAAATAAGTTTCTGTTGTTTAAGCTTCCCAGTCTTGGGCATTTTTGTTATGGTAGCCTGAGTTTAATAATACAATAATCAATCTTGATGATATGAAACAGGCACACTATAATAAAATCATAACAATTGTAATGCATTTATGTGTATGTGTTTGTGGGATACAAAATGGCATAAACACACTAAAAGGTTGTTGAGGAAAAGAAGGTGGGAAAAAATAAAATAAGAACGTAGCAAAAGTGAAGAATACTTATTTAATGAAAATGAGCTTATATTAGGCTATCTATGATATTATTGCAAATTAGATGAGTTGAACATGTCTATGGGCTACTTTTGCAATAATCACAAAAGAAAAAATAAATTTTAACATAACATTATTTTGTCTTAAGTTAGATACTCCATTTTTTGTCTTTCATACTAGCAAAGAACTATAGAGCTTTCCTCAAAGTAACTTTATTTTTTCAAATTAAATATGTCATACTGCACTACAGAACGTCTTTTTTAAGGCTGAAGAGTATTCAGTTTTATGTATATACCACATTTCCTTCATCCATTTATCTGTAGATAGACATTTAAGCTATTGGGAATAATGCCGCAATGAACAGAGAAGTGCTAATGTATTCTGATTTCAGTTCTTTTGAATATATATTAAGACACTGGATTGCTGGATTACAGGGTATGATAGTTTTATATTTTTGAATTTTTTAGGAACCTCCATATGGTTTTCCATAGCAGCTGTACCATCTGCACTTCCACCAACAGTGTGTGAGGGTTCAAACTTCTCCATGACTAACACTTGTTTTTTCTTAATTGCCATCTTGAGAGGAGTGAGGTGATATATCATTGTGGGGAGTTGATTTGAATTTCTCTGATGATTAGTGATATTTAACAGAAGAAAGAGGCAGGAAATAAATCCATGCACATATGTCCAACTGATCTTTGACAGTGATGTCAGATAAACACAATGGGGAAAAGATAGTCTCTTCAACAAATGGTGCTGAGAAAACTGGATATCTACATATAAAACAATGAAATTGGACCCTTACATATTACACGAAAGTCAAGTCAAAACAGGTTAAAGACTTAAATGTAACTCCTTAGATTCTAAAACTCCTAAAAGAAAACATAGGGTAGTAAATGATGTTTTGATATACGAATACATTGTGCAATTTAACATCAAATTACTGTATATATTGCTTCATATCCTTATTTTTGTGGTAGGTTACTTAACACCTGCTCTCTTAGCAATTTTCAAGTATACAATTTTATTATTGACTATAGTCACCATGTTGAACCATAGAGCTCTTGAATTTATTTTTCCTTTTTAACTGAAATTTAGTGTCCTTTGACAAACATCTCTCAAATCCTCCCCAGGCATAAATACATGACTTTTGTCAACATAAATATGATTTTTGTCAACATAAAAGAAAAGAAACAAATGTTCAAGTTGAGGGTAAAATATCCAAAGTTTAAAATAAAAAGAAAATAGGAAAAGCTTCATGACACTGGCTTTGGCAATGATTTTATAAATACGAAACAAATGCAAAGACAACAAAACAAAAAATAAACAAATGAGACTGTATCAAATTAAAAAGTGTTTGCACAACAAAGCAAACAATCAACAGTGAAAAGGCAATCTACAGAATGGGAGGAAATATTTCGAAACTCTACACAGTCCTGAATTATGATAATTTGAATTATAATTTTTACATTATTGTAAAAATTACGCCCATTCATAAAAATGATTCTTTGAACACCCATATAAACATTATATGTTTCACTTCCAGTATAGCATTTAACAAATTACATGAGATACTCAAACCTTTATTATAACATAGGCTTCGTGTTAAATGATTTGGCCCAACTGTAGGCTAATGTAAGTGTCCTGAGCACATTTAAGGTAGAGGAGGCTAAGCTATGATGTTCTATAAGTTAGGCTATAAAATGTATTTTTGACTTACAATATCTTCACCTTACGATGAGTTTATCTAGATGTAATCCTGTTACTAGTTCCAGACCATCTATATCTAATAAGGGGTTAATCTCCAAAATAAATAACACCCAAAACTCAATAGTTTTTTTTAAAAAAAAAAAAAAACTAATAACCTTATTGAAAAATAGGCTAAGTACTTGAATAGACATTTCACCAAAGACAACATACAAATGATCAACAGGTGCAGAAACCTTCAATATTGAAGCTAGGAAATAAAAGGCTTAATAATGAGGTTTTTCTGATGAAGAAATGGCCTTGACTCAGAATGTGTTTTAAAACAAGACTGCTTAAGTACTTTACGGGGACTATGCTCTGCAGACAGAGCCTCATCTGGACAAATAATGTTGATCTAGTCCTGATTTTGAAAGTTTCAGGAAAAGGCTGGAAAAGCTTGAGTTTAGGAATAATAATATTAAGGGGCTGGGCACGGTGGCTCACATCTGTAATCCCAGCACTTTGGGAGGCTGAGGCAGGTGGATCACAAAGTCAGGAGATCAAGACCATCCTGGCTAACACTGTGAAACCTTGCCTCTACTAAAAATACAAAAAATTAGTCAGGCATGGTGGCACGCACCTGTGGTCCCAGCTACTCAGGAGGCTGAGGCAGGTGAATCACTTGGACCTGGGAGGCAGAGGTCATGGTGAGCCGAGATTGCGCCACTGCACTCCAGCCGGGGCGACAGAATAAGACTTCATCTCAAAAAAAAAAAAAAAAAGAAATAGTAATATCAAATATCTATCATTGGTATTAATTCTTAATCAGGATACAATTGTATGTAATATTTGAGACTGTAAAATAATCTAAGATTTATAATCTCAGAACTGTGGAAGAGAAGAATTACTCATGATGGCCACAATGAGAGAATAAGTCCAGAGGTAAGCACATAAAGAGGGCTGATTATGAGTTGTTATTCAAAAAGTTTTTCTTGCAATCATACCTGTTCAAATATGGGCTGAACTACACAGAAAAGTAGTCTGGTGTAACTAGTAGAGCCCGTATTTTGGCTAGGACTTCAAACCCAATGAATATTTATTAAAGGACATATTATTGAATGGATTAGTGGCTGAGTGATGAGGATTTTACATAGGAAGGTAATAGTTCATACAGTAGGAGGAATGTAGGCCAAGACAATACTTTAAATTCCCATTTTAGCATAGTCTACAATTCAACCAAAACACCTTGTTAGACACACATGGATTTGCCTCCTAGTCATGCCGTTACACAACCCTGTAACCTGGACAATTTCTTCAGTAATGTAGAGTGCAGTTTCTAATTTCTCAAAGTGAATGGAATAAATCCATTTAATAGCTATTGGGAAAGCAAATGATGTATGTGTGTGTCAGAGTCCCCAAGACCCTGAATCTAGGAGATTCACTGGAGGGACTCATGGGACTCAGCATATAATGATACTCATGACAAGATTTATGACTGTGATTTAGTAAGGATACACGGCCAGATCAAATGGGCAAAAACACAGGTGGAGTCTTGAAGAAATGATGTGCAGCTTTCCTTATGCTGACTCCTTCCCATGACAGATCACACAGAGGACACTGTTCCCCAGCAACAGAAATGCAGCAACATGTTTATGATGTTTCTGACCAGGGAAGCTCGTTAGAAACTCAGTGGTCAGAGTTTTTCTTGGGGGTGCAATAGGTGACCTCTAACTAGGGCATACCAAAATTTCAGACTCTCAAAAGGAAAGCAGATACTCAGCAAGGACCATATTATATGCACAAACAGTTGGTACAGAGTGGGTTACTCTATCAGTTTGTGAATGGTGAGAATACTCCTAAAATCCAAGTTTCCAGATGTCAGCCAATGGCTAACTAGCAGGCCTTTTAAAAGATAACAGTTTGGGGCCTGCTACCTGCTATGTTAACTCTTTTCTGCACAATGTACATGGCAGATCTCAGGATTCTGGACAGAGTAAACATCTAATAAGTTTTGTCCTACCTTCTCAATTTCCCACTCATTCCTGCTCCACTCAATCAGGACCACAGGTCAGCCAGCCCACACTGCCACTATCCTTTCCTGGACACCATTACTGCACCTCTATTGGTACCCTAGAACATCAATACTGTTACATCTCTTGCCATCAAAATATTTTTTCCCTTAGGCATTCTTTATATTATTGCCCCTAAATAAAAATTCCAGGTTTGGTTTTTCTGTGTCCTAACTTCAAGAGAGTCTATAGAAGTATCTGCCATTTTCTTATTTTATAAGGAGAGGTGGTTAAAGTTTACTGACAAGATTAATTATCATCCAAATATAGCAAATATCTCTGATTTGGAAGACACACACCACACAAAGTCATGTTTGTTGCAATCGCTGTCTGATGTTAGACTATCTGATTTTCTTAAATGCAAAAGTTCCTGTATTACTTAAGTTTGTAAGGCAGAGACTCTAACTGTAGTTGGGGTGTGTTCTCATAAGGAATTTTAGTGTGAGGTTGGCCTTGTAACCTATTTACTTGAAAGAACTATAAGGCTCCAAAGAAGTTCAAAATCCTATCAAAGCTTTATAAATACAATGCTTCATGTCTGGAAGATCCAGTTGAGCCATGTAGGCTCCCAATCCATGGAAATTGTGACACAGCAAATTGCAGCAGTTAGATTTTTGTCTCAGGATCTCACACTCCAAGTGTTGGTTGACTGCATAGTTGTCTGATGCTATAAGAAAGAATCTCCTTCCAACCTTACTAGAGAGGTTGTCAGAAATCTTCTCCTGCAGTTGTAAGAATTATATCGCTACTTCCTTACGAGCTGTCATCCAGAAGCCACTGTTGTCTTTTAAGCTGCTCAAATTGCCACGCCATGGTCCTCATTCGCTCTCTTACAATATCACAATTTAGCCCTTCAAGGCCAGCAACAGGATTCCTCCGATTAAATCCCCCTCACACTTGGAAAGTGTGAGACTTACTCTTTTGCTGTCAACCAGAGAAACCTCTCTACTTTAAGGATCCATGTCAGTTATGCTCTCCTAGCCAAGTTCCCCATCTTAAGGTCAACTGATTAGTAAATTTAACTGCATTTACAACATACTTTTGCCACATAACTTATAATCAAAGTAAAATACCAGGTGGCAATGCTCACGGGAATCATCTTAGAATTCTGCCTAGCATCATTACTAACCAATGTTTTAGCATACCTACATCCCTAAATAATAATGTCCATGTTAAAGTTTGATGGTGTTATATCTCTAAATACTAAATATAAGCTTGTGTGTCAATCTGTAATATTTATTGATGATCCTTGCTAAAAGTGCTTTAATATTTTCTCTATACTCCATGTTTCTGCATTGTATTATTGCTAACAATAGACTTAATTAGGAGTTATTTACTGAAAATACTTCACAAAGTATGCTGAAGATAAACAGTGAATGGAAAACTTCCAAATGTATTCTAAGCCCAGGATGCAAAAGACAAGGTTTAGCGGTGACTAACCACCCACAGCAGATGAATCCAACATAAAATGAGATAAATCTGCCCATCAAAGTAACTGCATAAACTAAATTATTATCTATTTCTCATCTCTATAAAGTGATATATATACATAAATAAATGCACACGACACACACACACACACACACACACACACACTCATTTTTAAGTCAAGATATGTTAACCTTTTCATGGAGCACAACAATCTACCAATATTTTTTGGCACTATGCCTTCGGGAAAGGACTTACTGGGAGAAAACAGTACAAAGTGCTCGGGTGAGAATTGATCTGAGAACTTAAAGGATGTGAATATTTGAGATATTCTTACATTTCAAAATAGAAAATGAATGATGAAGACAATTAAGGAAAGTCACATGTTTTCTATTAGGAAGCAATTTTTAGATGTTGAAATATTAGAAAGCTGTGTTTTTCTCAAAGGAAATAATTTTCTTGATTCACTTAAAATATGAAAATCTATATTATATATATTTTGATACCCAGGAAATTCTCAAGTCTATATGAGAAACAACAGCATTATAACCTATCAAAGACAAATATAATTTTTAGAATTTGATTGATTTTTTCTTGCTCAGTTTTCATAGGTCATCATTATTATTTATCTTTATTTGTGCTGGAGGAAAGATAGAGTATAATTCTTTCAAAGTAACACATTTGTATAGCTTCTTTTTACTTTACCAATAGCAATTTGGATAAAAAAGTAAAAGCAATTTTGCTTTTAACTAGAAGTTGGCACTGATCATCAGCAATAACCCCTTCCTTTTCTCAGATTATGGTTTCAGAATGGCTTCTCTACTGAAAGAAATCAGCAGTTCTTGGAGAAATGACTAATTCCAGATCTGAGGGCAGAAAAAGCAAAGCAGTCTAGAAGAGCATTGTGTTCCAGAAAGTAAGGAATGCACTCTCTCTTTCTCTTTCTCTGTCTCTCTCTATATGTATGTATATATGCATTTATTTATATATAAACGAGAAAGTGTTCATATATATGCATTTGTTTATATGTATGCATATGCATATTTACATATGTGCATTTATTCTTATTTATCTCCCTTTTTTCATATGTATATGCATATATATATATATGAAGGAAGGAAGTGGAAGGAAGAAAGAAAGAAGGAAGGAGGGAGGGAGGGAACGTAGGAAAGAAAGAAATACAACATCCTTAGAATAGAAGAAATTATGGAGTTCAAAAAATCATTTTGCTATTATCATAGTAACAATGGATTTCAGCAAGACTTACTGATAAATACTAATATCAATGGTGGGAGGTGTGGTAAGAGTTTCAAGGTATCTCCTATTGAAGTGAGCCAAACGGACTCCCATCTTAAATGTGAGCCTAATCAACTGCATATTAGCCTCACCCTCCCTTGCCAGTTCCCCCTTCAGGGCACAGCTGGGTCATGCTGTACCCAAAACCTCATAACTGTTGTAACTACACCGTGCTTGGCAAGTCCCCAGGCCATTGTGATTACCCACCTTAGTAACTAACAATCATGAGAACTGTTTACCTCCTGGTAACCAGCTCCCCCTTCTAACTTGCTTGTTTTGCTTCTGTAAAATTCTACTTCAGCTTGGCTCTCCCTCCCCTCCCTAAAAATGGATATAAAATACTTTACCTCCCCTTCATCGGGGCTGAGAGGTTTTTGAGCATGAGGTGACTCTCCATTGCTGGCAATAAAGGACTCTCAATTGAATCTCAGAGTGTGGCACTTTCCTTCTAACTAGCTCAGGTATAACATTTGGAGGCCCCTATGAGATCACCACCGGGCATGGACCGGACTCATTCTGGCTCCCGCAGACAAATGGTGGACTATAGGGGAGATACCACCTGAGACATTCTAGGGCCCCATACCGCACTGTCTTTTGGAGGGGACCGAATCAACTGACGGCAAGCCCACTAAAAATCAACGTGAGTCCTCAGTCCCTGTTCCCAGGAAGGTAAGTCAGATCTGACTCTGTCTCTCTGAGAGGGAACCCACCCTGACGGGGGTCCTCCCTCACAACTCTGTCATCACACCAGGATGCTGGAGGACAGAGTCTCGGTTTTCTGTCATTGTGATTCTCTGTTTAATTTAGTCTCTCTCCTGTTCAATGGATATAAGGGAAAGTAATAAACTCTGTGGGAGTGAGTAAATGTGGAATTCTAGGACTTGCCCTTGAACCTCCAGTCTGTGGCTCCATGGTGAAAACTATAGAGTCCAAGTGGGCCCTAACCTGTGGTTCTGTGGCAACCTCATAAGGCTTAAGGCAGAATTGGGCTAAGCTCAATCCAAGTTGGGGCATTATACCAACCTGCCAATGCTAAGAGGCACTTAAGTTCCTGTGAGGGACACAGCCAGGCAGGCATCTGAGTAGTCCTTAATGGGACACCCCTCCCCTTGTCTGTCTTGCATCACTGATCAGAGGGGGACACACATCATGGGTACGTCTTCATCTCAATGCCCCCCTCCCCTCCAGAGCATGCTAAAAAGTTTTTCCTCAGGTTTATCGGGTAACTACAGAGTCCGTCTTATAAAAGTTAGACTCCAGACTCTCTGCAAAGTGAAATGGCCAAGCTTTGGAACTGGAGCCAAAACAGAGGAGCCCCCATCACGGAAAACTAGCCAAAGGGCCCCTGATTCCCACCAAAAAGGAGAGAGGGTCCCACTACAAAAGGAGCAGTGCGCCTATTGCAAACAAAGTGAACATTAAGAAAATGAATTCCCGAGAGAGAGATCCAAGATGGCTGATTAACAACAGCTCAGGATTGTAGCTCCCAGTGAAAGCGCAGAGAGCCAGTGGACGCCGAAATTTCAGACGAATTTCTGTTGCCACAAACTGGGAGATTCCCGGCGGAGGAGCCACACGAGTCGCCAGCGTGACTTTTTTGGCCGGCGCCCTGGTGCAGCGCTTCTCAGTGCAGAGTATATGGGACATGGGACAGGGTGCCCTTTGAGTCTGGCTCGGCTGGTCCCATCCCCACAAGGAGAACAGCAATTGGAAACGCTGAGGACTGAGAGTTTCATAGTAAGCACAGCTGAACCGGGAAGGTCCAGCTCTGTGGGGAAGGGGCGTCCGCCAAAGGAAAACTAAGAAACAGAAAAAACTTCATCACCAACAAGCTGGACGTCCACTCAGACCCAATCTGAAAGTCGGCAATTACAAAGATGACAGGTGGATAAATCCACAAAAATGGGAAGAAACCAGCACAAAAAGGCTGAGAACACCCGAAATCAGAATGCCTCTCCACCTACAGGGGATCGCAGCTCCTCATCAGCAAGAGAACAAGGCCTGACGGAGAATGAGTGCGTTGAACTGACAGAATCAGGCTTCAGAAGGTGGATAATAAGAAACTTCTGTGAGCTAAAAGAACATGTACTAACCCAATGCAAAGAAACTAAGAACCTTGAAAGAAGATTTAATGAAATGCTAATGAGAATGGACAACTTAGA
>CAUYLG010008229.1:0-17589 GCA_963573385.1 Cacajao melanocephalus | reverse complement strand
CATCGATGATAGACTGGACAGGGAAAATGTGGCACATATACACCATGGAATATTATGCAGCCATCAAAAATGATGAATTTGTGTCCTTCGTAGGGACATGGATGAACCTGGAAACCATCATTCTCAGCAAACTGACACAAGAACACAAAATCAAACACCATATGTTCTCACTCATAGGCTGGTGTTGAACAATAAGAATACATGGACATAGGGAGGGGAGCACTACACACTGGGGTCTGTTGTGGGGGAAATAGGGGAGGGACAGTGGGAGGTGGGGAGTTGGGGAAAGATAGCATGGGGAGAAAGGCCAGATATAGGTGAAGGAGAGGAAAGCAGCAAATCACACTGCCATGTGTGTACCTATGCAACAATCTTGCATGTTCTTCACATGTACACCAAATCCTAAATTGCAATAAAAAATATACATACATATATATATATATTATATATATATATATATATATATATATATATATATATATATAAAAGCATCAACTCCTTCCCATGAGAAGGAACCAGCAGAAAAACTTTAAAAACTCAAAAAATTAGAGTGTTTCATCACCACCAAAGCCTCTCACTAGCTCTCAAGCAATAAATTCTAAGCTGAATGAAATGTATGAAATAGTAGCTATATAATTCAGAATACGGATGGCAAGAACATTCAATGAGATACAAGAGAAGTTGAAATCTAATACAAGGAAAACAAACAAATAAATATCTAGGATTTGAAAGACCACATAACTATATTAAGAACAAAACTGAACTTTTGGAATTGAAAAATTCACTATAAGAATGCCAAAATACTGTTGGAAACATTAACAACAGAATAGACCAAATAGAATAAAGAACTTCAGAGCTTGAAGACCAGTCATTCAAATTCACCCTCGAAAAAAATAAGAAAAATAGAATTAAAACTTCAAAACAAAGCCTTTGAGAAGTATGAGATTGTGTAAAGTGATCAAATCTATAACTTGCAAAGAGTAAGAGAAAATAACTTGGAAAACATTTGAAGATATAATTCAAAAAAATTCCCCCAATCTTGTTAGAGAAGTCAACATGGAGATACAAAAAATCTTGAGAACTAATGAAAGACACTATAGAAAATGATAATCCTCAAGGCACAGAGTCATCAGACTATGAAGGTCAACACACACACACACACACACACACACACACACACAAATCTTACAGACAGCTAGAGAAAAGGGACATATTATCTATAAGAGGAAACACATCAAACTAAGAGCAGACTTCTCAACAGAAATCTTAAAAGCCAGAAGAGATGAGGAGATTGACGGCCCATTTTTAGCATTCTCAAAGAAATGACAGCCAATAATTTAACATCCCACCAAATTAAACTTTATACACAAAGGGAAAATAAAGTCTTTCTCAGACAAGCAATTGCTAAGGGAATTTATCAATATCAGACCAGAACTAAAAGTGATGCTTAGAGGAGTTCTCAACACAAAAGCAAAAGAACAATACTCACTACCACAAAAGCACACATAAGCACACAGCTCATGAACACTTATATACCAACTACACAATCAAGACTGTAAAGCAACTATCTAACAACACTCTGGGAGGAAGAAAACTTCATGTAATAATGTTAACCTTTGTAAACAACCTAAACACTCTACTTAAAAAACATACAGTGACAAAGCATTTAATAAAACATGATCTATCTTCTACTTTCTTCAAGAAATATATCTAACATGTAATTATACTCATAGGTTCAAAGTAAAGGGATAAGGAAAGATTTATCATGCAAATGGAAAACCAAAAAAAAAATATGCAGGGATCACTATTCTTGTATCAGCAAAAATGGACTTTAAACCAAAATAATAAATACACACACACACACACACACAAAGAAAAGCATAATATAATGACACAGGGTTCAATTCAACCAGAAAATTTAACTGTCCTAAATATATATACACCAATCTTCAAACAACCTTATTATAAAACAAGATTCATAAAACAAATAATTCTAGTAGTGATACTTCTAAACCTATGAAAAAACTTAGCGACATGATAATACTGGGGCCTTTAACACTCTACTGACATCATCACAGAGATTATCAAGGCAAAAAACTAACAAATACAAAGAAATTCTGAATTTATATTCAATATTTGACTAATTGAACCTAATGGACATCTACAAAATACTCCCCCCAACAACCACAGAATATACCTTCTTCTCATCTGCACATAGAATATAATCTAAGATTGACCACATGTTTGTTCATAAAGCAAGTTTCAATACATTTTTAAAAATCAGAATCATATCAAGCATCTTCTTGGACCACTGTGGAATGAACACAGAAATCAATACCAAGAGAAACTTTCAACACCACACAATTGGAAACTAATCAAATTTCTCCTGAATGACTTTTGGGTAAACAATGAAATTAAGGCAGAAATGAAAAACTATTTTATGTTTGTTTTGTCCTGTCCTGTCCTGTCCTGTCCTGTCTTGTCTTGTTTTGTTTTGTTTTGTTTTGTTTTGAAATGGAGTCCCTCTGTTGCCCAGGCTGGACTGCTGTGGCTTGATCATGGCTCACTGCAACATTTACCTCCCAAGTTCAGGCCATTCTCCTGCCTCAGCTTCCTGAGTAGCTGGGATTACAGGTGTGCACCACCACACCTGCTACTTTTTGTATATTTAGTAGAGACGGGTTTTCACCATATTGGTCAGGCTGGTCTCAAACTCCTGACCTTGTGATCCACCTGCCTTGGCCTCCCAAAGTGCTGAGATTACAGGTGTTAGCCACCACACCTGGCCGAAAAGACTTTAAAACAAATGAAAGTAGAGACACAACATAGCAAACCCTCTGGGACGCAGCAAAAGCAGTATTAAGAGGAATGTTTACAGCACTAAACACCTAACTTCAGAAGTTAGAATGATCTCACATTAACAATCTAACTTCACACCTAAGGTAGCTAGAAAGAAGAACAAACTAATGTGAAAACCAGCAGAAAAAAAGACATATCTTAAATTGGAGAAGAACAGTAAAGTTTTAGTATACAAAATCAACATACTAAGATCACTAGCATTCTAGTATACCAACAGCCAAGCCAAGAGACAAATCAAGAATGCAACCTCATTCACAATTACAACAAAAAGAAGAAAATACCTAGGAATACAGCCTACAATGAGAATTATAAAACATTGCTCAAAGAAATCAAAGATGATACAAACACACAAAAAAACATCCCATGCTCTTGGATAAGAAAAATCAGTATCATTAAAATGGCCACAATGCCAAAAGCAATTTACAGATTCAGTGCTGTTCCTATTGTACTACAAATTACATTTTTCACAGAACTAGAAAAAAAAAGACTGTTTTAAAATTCATACGAAACCTAAAAGGAGCCCGAATAGTCAAAGCAAGTCTAAGCAAAAGAACAAAGCTGGAGGTATCATGTTACCTTACTGTGAAACTATTATTTTTTTTTTTTTTTTTTTTTTTTTTTGAGACAGAGTTTTGCTCTTGTTGCTTAGTCTGGAGTGCAATGGCATGATCTTGTCTCACTGCAACCTCCGCCTCCTGGGTTAAAGCGATTCTCCTGGCTCAGTCTCCTGAGTAGCTGAGATTACAGGCATGTGCCATCATGCCCAGCTAATTTTATATTTTTAGTAGAGTCAGGTTTCTCCATGTTGGTTAGGCTGGTCTCGAACTCCTGACCTCAGGGGATCCACCCACCTCAGCCTCCCAAAGTGCTAGGATTACAGGCGTAAGCCACTGTGTCCAGCTGACTTCAAACTATTTTACTGGGCTCCATTAACCAAACAGCACGGAATGGGTACAAAAACAGACACGTAAACCAATAGAACAGAAAAGAGAGCACGGAAATAAGGCCACGTATCTACAGTCATCTGATCTTCAACAAAGTTGACAAAAACAAACAATGGGGAAAAAACTTGCTATTCAATAAATGGTGTTGGTATAACTAGCTAGCCATATGGAGAAGATTGAAAATGGACCCCTTACTTATACTATACACAAAAACCAACTCTAGATGGATTAAAGACTTAAATGTGAAACCAAAAACTACATAAACCCTGAAAGACAACCTAGGCAATAGCATTTTGTACATGGAAAAGAGAAAATACTTTATGGCAAAGAGGCCAAAAGTGATTTCAATAAAAGTACAACTGACAAATAGGATCTAATTAAACTTAAAAGCTTCTGCACAGCAAAAGAAACTACCAACAGAGTAAACAGACAACCTAGAGAATGGAAAAAAATGTGTGCAAACTATGCATCTGAGAAAGGTCTGATAGCTAGCATCTATGAGAGACTCAAACAAATTTACAAGAAAAAATAAAAAACCACATTAAAAAGTGGGCAAAGGACATGAACACACCCTTTTCAAAAGAAGACATACATGTAACCAACAAGCATATTTTTAAAAAGTTCAATATCACTGATCATTAGTGAAATGCAAATCAAAACCACAATGAAACACCATCTCATGACAGTCAGAATAATTATTGTAAAAGTCAAAAAATAACCAATGCTGGCCAGGTTGCAGAGAAAAGAGAATGCTTGTACATTGTTGGTGGGAGTATAAATTAGTTCAACCATTGTAGAAAGCTGTGTGGCAATTCCTCAAAGAGCTAACAAAAGGACTATCATTTGACCCATCCCGTTACTGGGTATACACCCAGATAAATGTTAACCATTCTACCATAAAGACACATGGACTTGAATCTTCATTACAACACTAGATATGAAATCAACTTAAATGCCCATCAATGACAGACTGGATAAAGAAAACATGGTACATATATACTATGGAATACTATGCAGCCATAAAAGAACAAGATCATGTTTTTTATAGGAACATGGATGGAGCTGGAGGCCACCTGAGCAAACTAATGCAGGAACATAAAACCAAATACTGCATCTTCTCACTTATAAGTGGGAGCTAAATAACGAGATCCCATGAACACAAAGAAGGGAACAACAGACACCGGGGCTTTCTTGAAGTTGGAGAGTGGGAGAAGAGAGAGGAGAAAAAAATAACTATTGGGTACTAGGCTTAGTACCTGGGTGATGAAATAATCACCCAGGTTATTTTAGGTTTAGGAGTACATATGCAGGTTTGTTACATAGGTAAACTCATGTACAATGAATTCCCATGACACAAGTTTACCCATATAATAAACCTTCATATGTACTCTTGAACCTAAAATAAAAGTTCACATAAATGAATAAACAAATAAATAAATAAATAAAAGAAAATAAAACTGAGAACAAAAAATAAAAAAGAAAAACCACACAAAGGATCCATGTAACTAAAAGCTGGTTATTTAGAAAGATAAATGAGTGTGATGCACTGCTAGCTAGATTTAAGAGAGAGAGAGAGAGAGAGCAAGCTTTGGGAGGCCGAGGTGGGCAGATCATGAGGTCAACAGATTAAGACCATCCTGACCAACATGGTGAAACCCCATCTCTACCAAAATACAAAAATTAGCTGGGTGTGGTGGTACATGCCTGTAGTCCCAGCTACTCAGGAGGCTGAGGCAGGAGAATTGCTTGAACCCGGGAAGCAGAGGTTGCAGTGAGCCAAGATTGCGCCACTGTACTCCAGCCTGGCGCCTGGCGACAAAGCAAGACTCTGTCTCCAAAACAAAAACAAAAGAGAAAGAGAGAGAGAGAGAGAGAGAGTCCAAATAAGCACAGTCAGAAATGAGAAAGATGACATTACAGATTCGACAGAAATAGAAAAAATCCCCAAAAACTATTATGAAATCTTCTGTGTGGAAAAAATAGAAAATCTAGAGGAAATGAATAAATTCCTGAAAATATACAATCTATCAAGATTGAATCAGAAGTTGAAACCCTAAACAGACTAATAATATGTTCCCAAATTGAATAAGTAATAAAATACCTACCAACCAGAAAAAGTCCTGAATCAGATGCATTCACAATTGAACTCTAGCTGGTATAGAAAGAAGAGCTGGTATACCCATCCTACTGAAATGATTCCAAAAATTTGAGCAGGAGGGACTCCTACCTAACTCAATCTATGAAACCAATATCATCCTGACACCAAAGTCTGTCAAAGACACAATAATAACAGCAAAAGAAACTACAGGCCAATATCCATAATGAACATAGACACAAAAACTCTCCACAAGATTCTAGCAAACTGAATCAGGCAGCATATAAAAAGTTAATCAGCCACAAACAAGTAGCCTTTTTTTTTTTCCCCGAGATGCTAGGATGATTCAACATACATGCATTAGTAAACGTAATTCACTAGATAAATATCACTAAAAACAAAACCATATGATCAACTCAATAGACACTGATAAAACATATAATAAAATCAAAAATTTCTTCATTAGAAAAATCCTCAGCAAACCAGGCATTGGAGGAAAATACCTCAAAATAATAAGAGACATTTATGACAAACTCACAACCAACATTATACTAAATGGGCAAAAGCTGGGATCGTTCCCACTAAGAACTAGAACAAGGAAAGGATGTTCACTCTCATCACTCCTGTTCAACATAGTAGTGGAAGCACTAGTCAGAGCAATCAAGAGAAAGAAATAAAAGGCATGCAAACAGGAAGAGTGGAAGTCAAATGATCTCTGTTCACAGATGATATGATTCTATACCTAGAAAATGCTAAAGAGTCTGCCAAAAGTCTCCTAGAGTTGTTAAATGACTTCAGTTAAGTTTCTGAATACAAAATCAATGTACCAAAATCAGAAGCATTTCAATAGAAGAATAATGTTTAAGCTGAGAGCCAAAGCAAGAATGCAATCCTATTTACAATATGCACATACACAAAACACCTAGGAATGCATCTAACCAAGGAGGTGAAACTAAAAATAGAACTCCCATTTGACCTAGTAATCTTATTACTGGGTATATATCCAAAAGAAGAAAATAAATCATTCTACCAAAAATACACTGGCATGCATATGTTTATCACAACCCTATTCACAATAAGAAAGACATGGAGTCAACCCAGGTGCCCATCAATGGTGGACTGTGCAATAAAATGTGATATGTCTAAAGCATGAAATACTGCATTGCCTTAGAAAGGAATAAAATAATGTCCTTTGCAGCAACTTGGATGCACCTGGAGGCCATTATCCTAAGCAAATTAACACAATAACAGAAAACTAAATACTGCACGTTCTCACTTATAAGTGGGAGCTGAACACTGGGTACTTAGGACACAAACATGGCAACAATAGAAACAGGAATATGAGAGGGGGAGGGAGAGTGAGGGAAAGGGCTGAAGAGCTAACTATTGGATATTATACTCAGCACCTGGGTGACAGGATCATTCATACTTCAAACCTCAGCATCATGCAATATATTCAGTTTACAAACCTGCACATGTACCCACTGAATCTAAAATAAAAGAGAAATTAAAAAAGAATGAAATCATGCCCTTTGCAACAATATGGATGCAGTTGGAAGCCATTATCTTAAATGAATTAATGCTAAAACTGAAAAGCAAATATTGCATGTTTTCACTTACATGTGGCTGCTGAATACTGGGTACAAACAGAAGTAAAGATGGGAACAGTAGACACTGGGAGTCCAAATGAGGGGAGGGAGGATGGGGCAATGGTTGAGAAACTTCCCATTGGGTACGATGCTCACTATTTGGGTGACAAGATCAACAGAAGCACAAACCTCAGCATGACACAATATACTCTTGTAACAAACCTGCACATATAACCCTACATTTAAAATTTAAAAAGAAAAATGTAAAGAAAATTAGAAAGTATTTTGAAACTGAAAAATGGAAAAATGACATAAATTAATTTAAAATTATTTTGTAACCTAGATCCTTACAGTTTACAACTTTTAGAAATAAAAGTAACATTGAAAGATTATGTTTTCAGATGGTATTACTAGTTTCCTAGAGCTTCTATAACAAAGTGTCACAGTCTGGGTGGCATAAACAACAGAAGTTGTTTCCTCACACTTCTGGAAGCTGTAAGTCCAAGTTCAAGATATCCGTAGGCTGGTTTCTCCAGAGAGCTCCTTGGCTTGCAAATAGCTCCTTTCTGGCTGTGTCTTCACATGTCATTTCCTCTCTTTGCCTGCATCTCTGGGGTTTCTCTCCCTTTTCTTATAAGGACAGTGGTTCAATCAGGTTAGGGGACTGCCCTTCTGGTCTCATTTAATATTAATCATCTCTTTCAGGTTCTGTCTCCAAATACAGTCACATTCTGAGGTACTGGGGATTAGAAGTTCAACACATACATTTTGAAAAGACATAATTCAGTCTATATAGAAGGAAAGGTTTCGGCCTGGCCCCTCCATATTATTTGGAATGAAGGACAAAGAGAAGAGGGAGATCTGAAGAATGAAAGAACAATTCTTAGAAAAACCAGAGGCTAAGGGAAACAAAAACCCCTAATAAGTGAGCTATTGTTAATAGCTAACAGGCTACAAAGACTAGCAACAACAATATTACTAGCCACTAACATTTATTGCTTACTTATTATTAGGGTTTTATTGGTGACTGAGATAATCATGTAAGAATTCAGCAAAATTCAGAGCATACAGCAAATGTTCAATAAATGTTATTTATTTTTATGACTTCTGAGTTTGTGTTGTTACTTCTCAAAAATTAAGCTCAGAAGCTTAATCTTCTACAAATGTGTAACTGTTAAAATATATGATGCTGTTTTATCAAGTTCATTTCAGAGGTGTGCTGAATGTGTAATAGAAACTACTGGTTGTCATGGTAAATAAAGCCTTGAAGTAAACAGAGCATGTTTTAATTTTAACTCGTATCCACAAGTCTATGTGAGTCTTCTCTCATTTGGAAAAGGATATAATTAAGGCATAAAAAATTGATTTCTCATCAAGAGGGCATTTGGCAAATATGCTATACAAATGTGCAGGCAAGAAGGGAAAAACTGTTTTGAGAGTAAAAGGAGACAAGATAGAATTTTGTCATAGACAAGCTTTTTGATACTGCCCTCCAAGTTCTCTGCCACTCTTCCTGTTCCAAGGGAGCACCTGCAATAAAATAATATTAACAGTCCTTTCTTTGAGTGTCTATTATAAGCGACACACTGGCTTTCTCTTCCTCCCAACAACCCAGTAAAATAGGAAACTGTGTATCAGAGGGGTTAAATGTCACAGTAAGTTCACGTGGCTGTAAATGGGTGAACTTAAATGCAAATCCAAGTTTGCTGAATTGAAATCTCATCTTCTTTCTGCTAAAGGTGTGTTTATTTATTCAGTGGTTATGGGAGAAGTGAAGACACAGACCTAATCCAGTGATGCATCATTACTGAGCATTGAGACTGAGGCTTACTGTCTATCATTTTCAGGAGCTCTCGGAACTGGCACTCTGTCCCACGTGGTTACTGGGTAGGCCAGCTGGGTAACCCACATATGACCTTTCCATCAGTCACCGGTCCTTGCTTTTCTCTGTGCCATTCTTATTAATCAAACCTTAAGTTCCTCTCAGGGACTTTAGTAACAACCTCCCATCTCACTCCCATCTCCAGTCAGTTCTCAATCAGTTATCCTCTCTATTTTGCACTGCTGTGATGCTCAGATTTTCTGAAGCACTACTTACTAAATGTGGTTATTACAGAATCTGGGGGGACAGGAAAGCAAAGTGGCAACTCAGGTTCCAGAATGAGAGGAAAGAAAATACTGGGTTCTAGTAATTGCTCTCCCATTAACTTCCCGACCTTGAGTAAGTTTAGTTTTTTTAAACCATAGCTCACAGGTGTAACCTCTCTTATACTAAAATTTTCTGTTAGCACAGTCAAGTTTCAGACAGAATTCATTATGAAAACATCCCAAATCTAGCTAAAAAGCCTCTAGATAATGCTTTCCAAACGCCTTATGTTTCTCAGATTGTTAACCTTTTGTACTAAGATTTATTTTGAATACCTGTCGCTGTTTTAAATCATTTTCTAGATGTGAACTTCTAATTCAAAGAGGCAGTGGGACTTGTCTAAGATTTTGCAGTGGCTGAAGATCTGAGCCATAAAGAGACCATGTGGGAGATGCATTTCATCTTAGGAGGTGGTGATATAGTTTGGATATTTGTCTCTTCCAAATCTTATATTGAAAATTGTTCCTCGGTGTTGGAGATGTGGCCTTGTGTTTAGGTCATGCGGGTGGATCCCCCGTGAATGTCTTGGTGTCGTCTTTGCAGTAATGAGTGAGTTCTTGCTCTATTCATTACTTTATGACTTGATTGTTAAAAAGCAGCCTGACCTCTCTCTTGCTCACGCTGCTCCCCATTCCCCTTCTGTCATGACTGGAAGCCTCCTGAGACCACACCTGAAGTATATGCTGGTGCCACGATTATTGCACAGTCTGCCCAACCATGAGCCAAATACCTCTTTTCTTTTTAAATTACCCAGCTTCAGATATTCCTTTATAGCCACGGTCCCCAACCTCGGGGCCACAGACCTCTATTGGTCCGTGGCCTGTGAGGAACTGGGTCACACAGCAGGATGTGAGCAGAGGGCAAGTGAACATTACTGCATTACCGCCTAAGCTCCACCTTCTATAATTTCAGTGTTGGCATTAGATTCTCATAGGAGCAGGAACCCTTCTGTGACCTGCACATGCAAGGATCTAGGTTGCATGCCCCTTATGATAATCTAATGGTTGATCTGAAGTGGAACAGTGTCATCCGAAAACCATCACCTCGCTGACCCCTGGGTCCATGGCAATATTGTCTTTCATGAAACTGGTCCCTGGTGCCAAAAAGGTTGGGGACCACTGCTTTATAGCAATGCAAAATGGACTAATATAGGTGGCTTTGTTTATAGGCCTCAATTGTGGCACATGAAATAAGGAAAAGATGTCCATAACTTCTGAAAACATAGCTCCACATACCATTTGCCAAATATATATAAACTCAATTCAAAGACAGAATTCCTAATTGGAGTTTCAGCAATTTCTAAGGTATTTAAATAAAATAACTGTTGAAATAATCAAATCATAACATCTTATTTGATTGAACTTTGTGTAGCTTCAGAACTTTTTGTACCATCAGAGTCAGAATTCTTTGTAGTACGGAATAGCTAAACAATGTAATCAGAAAGGCTGTACTGTGAAAATCAAAGTGAAGATTACTCATTTTTCTTTTCTCTGATAGAAAACTAATACACAAATCAAGGCTGAAACAAACAGAAAATGGGAAGAGAGTGGTCAAGAAAGAGAAACACAGAATATTAGAACTAGATGAGCATGTGGTACTCCTGTTTTTCACATGGGGAAACTGAGGTATGTAAAATGACTGACGTAAAAGTATTATTTTCTCAAATACTTGAATTCTATAGTCTGGTGGAGCTTATGGACAAGACAAAAGCTTGGCCTGGTTCCCAAGTCTCTAATATTTTGCCTGTCATTATTTTTGTGTTGTCATTGATAAAAATGACTCTGAAGTCAGACAAAACAAGTGTTTACTATGCACTAGTGATGACTTTGGATGAGTTAATTTGTCTAAGGCTCATTTATTTATCTTTAGAAAAAAGGGAAAAATAATATCTACCTCATAAAGACACTGTGAGGATATAGCTGCATAATACTTGTAAACTGCCCAGCTCAGAGCCAATTATAGAGTACTCAACAAATATTAATTGCCATCACCACCATCAGTATTATATTATTATTTTCACCACAATGCCACACTTTCTTACCATTTCCTTTTGTGTGGTAATGGGCATAACTGCTCTCAGCACTGAGTACAATCTGGAAAGACACTGCCAGGGTCTCCTCAACTTCTGTGATGGTAACAATCACCTTCTGTCCTTGTTCACCAAGCCCTCTAAACCCCCTCCCTCATCTGGAAATTCCGATTTAGTAGATCCTGGGTTGGGATTAGGAGCCTGTTTTTAACAAGTGACCTAAATGATTGCTTAGAGAGGGACTCACATCTCGCAAGGCTATCTCATCACCCTTTGACAATTCCATGATGAAACTTAATTGAGAGGGAGAAAAAGCAAGAACAAAAATGATAAAAATTCTCTTTCTCTTTCTTTTCTACTCTAAAATAGTGAGGATTGAAGAATTATACACTGGAGAGTGATGATGTTCCAGGTACTCTTCATGACACAACTCACAGAATCCCTGCAACATTTCTATGATGTGGATGTTGTTACTTTATATATGAAGAAGAAAACAATCTATGTTAAGTCATATGGGGTGATGTCTAGCCCATAGCAAGTGCTCAGTTAACATTTATTGCATAAATGAAGAAACCTTTTTTTTTTTTTTTACAAATTAAAGCAATTACACATAGCAGCTTATTCGAGACATTATGATGTGATTGACATTTACTGCTGACACTCTCATGTTTTCCTCCTGCTCTTCCTTCTGTTATAGTTGTCCAGTGTCTTAGTGCTTGTCATATCCAGACCCCAACTTTTCAGAGAAAGGAAACCGTGTTGTTGGGGTCGTCTCTTAACTACGGTAGTTAGAGAAATTCCTTTCACACATAAAATTGGTTTCACATTAGAAGGTCAAAATAATTTGATTTTTAAAAAACTCATGGTGATACGGGAGAGGTTCAATAGGTGAAGTACAGGAGATATTTTTAGGATGGTGAAACTATTCTGTATAATACCATAATAGTGGATGCATAACACTATGAATTTGTTTAAGTACATAGAACTTTATAGCACAACAAATTTAGAAAATAATTTAAGAGGTTGCAGAATTTTGGGGTGGAATGTGGAATATGACAAAATAGAATTTCTCTAACTACCATAGTTAAGAGAAGACGCCAACAACATGGGTCCCTGTCTCTGAAAAGTCAGGGTCTGGAATGCGATAAAACAGTTTAATTGTGTTACAAATGTGTGAATTACTTAATCGGGTAGGGGGAAAAGTGTTGACCTAAATAATGCTGGAAATAAGTAGCGTCTGTAAGACTAAAGATAAATGAAACTGTCCATAAGAACCATGCCCTGGTTGATACAGTTGTCCCAGTGGAACAATTCTGATACCACTATGCTTGTACACTCGCATTAAACAATTAAATAAATGAATGCTGGATAGTGGGATTCAGGCTTCTCACTTTTGGAGAAGTTAAAGATAAACAATATCAAAGGGCTAGAATGAGCCACAAGATAATAAATTAAAGCTGGAGATTAAAGTTGGAGACATCAGCATAAGCTCATCTTTAGCTTATATAGATATAGCTGGTTACACACAGAAATATTCATAGATAGCACATAAGGATGGGTTAGTACATATACTTATATTTCCTTGTTCTGTCAGCTGAAAGGGCCTATAAGAAAGGACACCCTGGTAGAAGTCAGCACATGTTATTCATGGATATTGGCTTGTAATAATATTCTCCATTAAAAGAAACCAGAGCTCCTGGGAGAAGTGGCTGATATTACAATGGCAAAAGAAGCATACAAGCTGGTCCTGAGTACTTCGTAGCGCTGGAAAGTAAGGAAGCACTAAAAGCCCCCCACAATTATCAGGCTATGCCAATATCACAGGGACACAGAAAGCAACTTAAAGAGTTGCCAATGACCAAAGCTGGAACAATATGAGCAATGAAATAAATCAGTATTAGATTATACCTCAAATTATAAAATGAATATCCATGAGTGCATACTCATATAAACAAGTGCTTGAATAAATAATGGAGAGAAAGAAAAATCTCCTAGGCAGAAGAATTCCAAATAATTTATTTGGATACTTCAATCTCAAGGAGATCTAACATAACTCTCCACTTCTTGAGTGTAGGCTGTGCAGTCTCTCCTTTCCAAAGAATACAATCTGAAAAGTGGGGAAAAAAAAATTTCACTGTGGATGAACTTGTCAATACTACCTCAGCCAAGTGATCAAGGTCAACATCAACAGTGATAAATCATATTGACAGTATTATGTCCCTAACATGATAAGAATGGGATTTTCCTTTCATGGTCATCTTCCGCAAACACATAATCCCAATCTAAGTATTAAACAACTTGAGGTATGTTCTATAAAACACCTAATCAATACTCCTCAAAACTCCAAGGTAATCAAAAATAAGGAAACTGTCACAGCCAAGAAAAGCCAAAGAAGACATAATGATGAAATGTGATATTTTTTAGGAGAAAATAGATCAGAAAAAGAACATTAAGTGAAAAATAAGATTTAAGTTTTTGTTAATCATAAGGTATCATTATTGGTAACTAATGTGTCATATTAATTGGTAACAGATATTAATAATTGAGGGAACTGGGTATGGGATATATGGATGCTTTTGTATGATCTTTCCAATTTTTCTGTAAATGTAAAACTATTATAAAATATACAAATTATTTTTTAAATGGTGGAAAACATATTCCTAACTCAAGTAAAATCTGGTTCTATAATGCTTTTGTTTAGAAACATCTGTTAGTATATTTGAGTTTCCATGTTCAGATGTGTACTTAATGCCAATAAAATGCTCCCAGGATAATATTTAAACCCAAATATGCTCATTGCTCCTGAAAAAAATGTCTCCTTTACTAAAACAGCTCTGAGATTCATGGTTTAAAAGACTTCTGTTGTTTGAACTAGGAATCTTGACCTATGTGATTTGTATGGTGGCAGCAGAAGCAGCTGTTACGATTACAATCTTAGATATAACAATTTGTTTTAAAGCCTTTTACTGAGGAGAGGGAGAAAAAGATGCTCAGGAATAGTGAGCTATTTGTATTTTTTTTTTCCATTTAGTACTTTTTGTGCTGCTATAACAGAATACTATAGACTGGGTAATTTATAAACAATAGATATTTAGTTTTTACAGTTCTGAAACCTCAGAAGTCCATGATCAAGGGGCTGGCAGGTTCAGTCTCTGGTTCCAAGATGGTATCTTATTGTGGCATCCTCAAAGAGGAGTAACATTTTGTCCTCACATGGCAGAATAGTAGGAGAGAGAGAATGCACCCCTGAAATCCCTTTTCATGGCTGTATTAATCCACATATGAGGTCAGCACCTTCATGACCTAAACACTCCCAAAGCGCTCCCAAAAGACCTCACCTTTCAACACTCCTGCAGTGAATATCGTGTTTCCAACACATGATTCTGGGGAACATATTCAAACCATAGCAGTGTTATCAGCTTTTTCCTACTTCTTCACTCTAATGCTAGAGTTCACATTTACTGAGAAGGGAACATGCCAATTGAATTGAGTGTGTTTAGAGATCTAACATAAATTTTTTAAACATAAAGTTGTTAAAAAACAGTCCTCATCTTTGGCTAGAGTCACAGAGGGAGCACACTGGCTTTGCCAAACCACTGAAAAAAAGAAAAAAAAAAAAGAGAACAGTCCTCATTAATCCTTTGTCATGTGGATTTTTTTCTAGGTAAAAATACTTATTCTGTTTCTAAGCCTTAATCTTGAAATGATGCTTTCTAATAATACTCATATTAAAAAAATTTATTAGATAATACTTTATTGTATTTTTGAAACAAGACTGGGAGCTACAAATAATAAGTAAACATTTAATGCAGAATTATTTGGGAATTCATCAATAAAATTAATGTACATTACCAAATACTAATTGAGCCAGTTAGTAATTATAATCTATCAGCAAGTTAGGGTATTAATATATGCATTAAACAGGTAAGTGAAATGCTTTAAAATAATTAAACACTTATTTAGCTTGTGAGAATGATTTGAATAATTTAAAATTGGTGCTTTTTTCCCCACAAATTTTTGCAGGAATTTCAAGCACTCTTTTAGAGTGTTCAATTTTAATTTAAATGTGGGGTGGTGTGAGTAGAAGTCTTTTAAAAATCACAATACTAATTTCCAGTGTTCTTCTGTTTGGAATGGCCTTTCTCAATTTTGCATGGAAAATCTTTAAAGTCGTGCCTATAAAAAATGCCTTTCCTTGATAGTCTTATAATTTCCTGGATGCATGTAATTTTCCACTCTTCAGAAGTCCTGCTAACTTATCAGATAAACTGATTACAAACAGGCAAAAAATTCTTACATCTAGCTGGCCTCAAGGGAAGAGACTCCAGAGAAAGCCAATATAATGATTTCTCTATTAATAAAGGCATAAGGAAAACAATGCAAAGAAATGAATGTCCAATCAAAGATTATCAGAAGAAACTCACAGGCAGAATTCAGGCCACTGTATCTTTAAACACCTGGTTTACGACTCCTAGACAATACAAATTGAGAAGATGAGGTAGATTTTATTTTATTTTATTTATTTTTATTTTTTATTTACTTTAGGTTATGGAGTACACGTGCAGATCATGCAGGATTGTTGCATAGGTACACACATGGCAATGTGGTTTGCTGCCTCCATCTCCTCGTCAACTACACCTGGGATTTCTCCCCATGTTATCGCTCCCTGAACTCCCCACCCCCTGGCTGTCCCTCCCCTGGGCCCCCGCAGCAGACCCCAGTGTGTGATGCTCCCCTCCCTGTGTCCATGTGTTCTCATTGTTCAACACCTGCCTATGAGTAAGAACATGCGGTGTTTCATTTTCTGTTCTTGTGTCAGATTGCTGAGAATGATGGTGTCCAGATTTCTCCATGTCCCTACAAAGGACACAAACTCACAGGACAGAAACTCATCATTTTTTATGGCTGCATACTATTCCATAATGTATATATGCCACATTTTCCTTGTCCAGTCTATCGTCAATGGGCATTTGGGTTGGTTACAGGTCTCTGCTATTGTAAATAGTGCCACAATGAACATATGTGTGCATGTGTCTTTATAATAGAACAATTTATAATTCTTTGGGTATATACCCAGTAATGGGATTGCAGGGTCAAATGGAATTTCTATTTCTAGGTCCTTGAGGAATCGCCACACTGTCTTCCTCAATGGTTGAACTAATTTACACTCCCACCAACTGTGTAAGAGTGTTCCTATTTCTCCACATCCTCTCCAGCATCTGTTGTCTCCAGATTTTTTAATGATTGCCATTCTAACTGGCATGAAGTGGTATCTCAATGTGCTTTTGATTTGCAGTACTCTAATAATCAGTGATGAGCATTTTTTCATATGTTTGTTGGCCTCATATATGTCTTCTTTTGAAAAGTATCTGTTCATATCTTTTGCCTACTTTTGGATGGGTTTGTTTGTTTTTTTCTTGTAAATCTGTTTTAGTTCTTTGCAGATTCTGGATATTAGCCCTTTGTCAGATAGGTAGATTGTAAAAATTTTTTCCCATTCTGTTGGCTGCTGATTCACTCTAATGATTGTTTCTTTTGCTGTACAGAAGCTCTGGAGTTTAATTAGGTCCCATTTGTCTATTTTGGCTTTTACTGCCAATGCTTTTGTTGTTTCAGTGATGAAGTCCTTGCCTATGCCTATGTCCTGAATGGTTTTGCCTAGGTTTTCTTCTAGGGTTTTTATAGTGTTAGGTCTTATTTTTAAGTCCTTCATCCATCTGGAGTTAATTTTAGTGTAAGGTGTCAGGAAGGGGTTCAGTTTCTGCTGTCTGCACACTGCTAGCCAGTTTTCCCAACACCATTTATTAAACAGGGAATCCTTTCCCCATTGCTTGTTTTTGTCAGGTTTGTCAAAGATCAGATGGTTGTAGATGTGTGGCATTGCCTCCAGGGCCTCTGTTCTGTTCCATTGGTCTATATGTCTGTTT
>CAUYLG010008228.1:0-15756 GCA_963573385.1 Cacajao melanocephalus | reverse complement strand
AAAAAAGACAAACAAGAAAGACTAAGAAAATATAAACAGTGCTCGCTTTGGCAGCACATACACTAAAATTGGAACGATAGAGAAGATTAGCATGGCCCCTGCACAAGGATGACATGCAAATTCGTGAAGCGTTCCATATTTAAAAAAAAATATATATATATATATATACACACAAAGCCTCCAAGGAGTCTGGGATTATATTAAATGACCAAACCTAAGAATAATTGCTGTTTCTGAGGAAGAAGATAATTCTAAAATCCTGGAAAACATATTTGGGGGAATAATTGAGGAAAACTTCCCCAGCCTTGTGAGAGACCTAGATAGCCAAATACAAGAAGCACAAAGAACACCTGGAAAATTCACTACAAAAAGATCTTTGCCTAGGCACATTGTCATCAGGTTATCTAAAGTTAAGATGAAGGAAAGAATATTAAGAACAGCGAGACAGAAGCACCAGGTAACCTATAAAAAAAGCTTATCAGATTAACAGAAGATTTCTCAGTAGAAACCCTACAAGCTAGAAGGGAGTGGGGCCCTATTTTAAGCTTCCTCAAACAAAACAATTAACAGTCAAGAATTTTGTATTCAGTGAAACTAAGCACCATATATGAAGGCAAGATAGTCTTTTTCAGACAAACAAGTGCTGAGAGAAGTCTCCATTACCAAACCACCACTTCAAGAACTGCTAAAAGGAGCTCTAAATCTTGAAACAAATCCTGGAAACACATCAAAACAGAACCTCTTTAAAGCATAAATCCCACAGGACCTATAAAACAAAAATACAAGTTAAAAAGCAAAACAAAAACAAAAACAAAGTACACAGGCAACAAAGAGCACGATGAAAGCAACAGTACCTCACATTTCAATACTAATGTTGAATGTAAATGGCCTAATGCTCCACTTAAAAGACACAGAACTGCAGAATGGATAAGAACTCACCAACCAACTATCCCTGCCTTTAGGAGACTCACCTAACACATAAGGACTCACATAAACTTAAAGGGGTGGAAAAAGGCATTTCATGCAAATGGACACTAAAAGTGAGCAGGGGTAGCTATTCTTACATCAGACAAAACAAACTTTAAAGCAACAGTGGTTAAAAGAGACAAAGCAGGACAGTATGTAACGGTAAAAGATCTTGTCCAACAGGAAAATATCACTATCCTAAACATATATGCACCTAACACTGGAGCTCCCAAATTTATAAAACAATTACTAATAGACCTAAGAGATGAGATAGACAGCAATACAATAATAGTGGGGAAGTTCAATACTTCACTGACAGCACTAGACAGGTCATCAAGACAGGAAGTCAACAGAGAAACAATGAACTTAAACTATAACTTGGAACAATGGACTTAACAGATATATACAGAACATTTCATCCAACAACCACAGAATACACATTCTGTTCAACAGCACACGGAACTTTCTCCAAGATAGACCATATGATAGGCCATAAAACGAGCCTCAATAAATTTAAGAAAATTGAAATTATATCATGCACTCTCTCAGACCTCAGTAGAATAAAACTGGAAATCAACTCCAAAAGAAACCTTTAAAACCGTGCAAATACATGGAAATTAAATAACCTGCTCTGGAATGAGCATTGGGTCAAAAACAAAATCAAGATGGAAATTTAAAAATTTTTTGAACTGAGTGACAATAGTGACACAACCTATCAAAACCTCTGGGATACAGCAAAGGCAGTGCTGAAAGAGAAGGTCATAGCCCTAAATGCCTGCAACAAAAAGTCTGAAAGAGCACAAACAGACGGTCTAAGTCACACCTCAAGGAACTAGAGAAATAAGAACAAACCAAACCCAAACCCAGCAGAAGAAAGGAAATAACCAAGATCAGAACAGAACTAAGTGAAATTAAAACAAAAAAAAATACAAAAGATAAATGAAACAAACCTGGTTCTCTAAAAAGATAAAATTAATAGACCATTAGCAAGATTAACCAAGAAAAGGAGAAAATTAAAATAACCTTACTAAGAAATTAAACAGGAAATATTACAACTGACACCACTGAAATACAAAAGATTATTCAAGGCTAGTATAAACATCTTTATGCACATAAACTACAAAACCTAGAAGAAATGGATAAATTCCTGGAAAAATACATCCCTCTCAGCTTAAGTCAGGAAGAACTAGATACCCTGATCAGACCAATAACAAGCAGCGAGATTGGAATGGTAATTAAAATATACCAACAACAAAAAAAAGTCCAGGACCAGACAAATTCACAGCAGAATTATACCAGCTATTCAAAGAAGAATTGGTACCAATTCTTTTTACACTATTCCACAAGATAGAGAAAGAAGGAACCCTCCCTAATTCATTCTGTGAAACCAGCATTACCCTAATACCAAAACCAGGAAAGGACATAACCAAAATAGGAAACTACATACAGATATCCTAGAGGAAATCTTTAACAAAACACTAACTAAATGAATCCAACAACATATCAAAAAGATAATCCACCATGATCAATTGGGTTTTATACGAGGGATGTAGGGATGGTTTAACACACACAAATCAATAAACGTCATATACCACATAAACAGAATTTTTAAAAATCACATGATCATCTCCATAGGTGCAGAGAAAGCATTTGACAAAATCCAACATCTCTTTATGATTAAAACTCTCAGCAAAATTGGCATACAAGGGACATACCTTAGTGTAATAAAAGCCAGCTATGACAAACCCACAGCCAACAAAATACTGAATGGGGAAAAGTTGAAAGCATTCCCTCTGAGAACTGGAACAAGACAAGGATGCCCACTCTCACCACTCCTCTTCAACATGGTACTGCAAGTCCTAGCCAGAGTAATCAGACAAGAGAAAGAAATAAAGGGCATCCAAAGTGGTAAAGAGGAAGTTAAACTGTCAGTGTTTGCTGATGATATAATAGCTTACCTTGAAAACCCTAAGGACTCCTCCAGAAAGCTCCTAGAACTGATAAAAGAATTCAGCAGTTTCTGGATACAAGATTAACGTATACAAATCAGTAGCTGTTCTATACACCAACAGTCACTAAGCAGAGAATCAAATCAAGAACTCAACCCCTTTTACAATAGCTGCAAAAACAAAAAACAAAAAAAAAAAAAAACAAGGCTAGGCATGGTGGCTCATGCCTGCAATCCCAGCACTTTGGGAGGCCAAGGTGCATGGTTCACGAGCTCAGGAGATCAAGACCATCCTGGCTAACATGGTGAATACCTGTCTCTACTAAGCTGGTGTGGTGGCATGTGCCTATAGTCCCAGCTACTCAGGAGGCTGAGGCAGGAGAATCACTTGAACCTAGGAGGTGGAGGTTGCAGTGAGCCAAGATTGTATCACTGCACTCCAGCCTGGATGACAGAGCGAGATTCCATCTCAAAAACAAAACAAAACGAAAGAAAACAAACCTTAGGAATATACCTAAGCAAAGAATTGAAAGACCTCTACAAGGAAAACTACAAAACCCTGTTGAAAGAAATCATAGATGACACAAACAAATGGAAACACATCCCATGCTCATGGATGGGTAGAATCAATATTGTGAAAATGAGCATACTACCAAAAGCAATCTACAATTTAAAGCAATCCCCTTCAGAATACCACCATCATTCTTCACAGAATTAGAAAAAAACAATTCTAAAATTCATATGGAACCAAAAAAGAGCCCACATAGCAAAAGCAAAATTAAGCAAAAAGAGGAAATCTGTAGACATCACAGTACCTGATTTCAAACTATACCATAAGGTCATAGTCACCAAAACAGTGTGGTACTGATATCAGAATAATCACATAGACCAATGGAACAGAATAGAGAACCCAGAAATAAATCTAAATACAGCCAACTGATCTTCAACAAAGCAAACAAAAACATAAAGTGGGGAAAGGACACCCTTTTCAACAAATAGTGCTGGGATAATTGGCTAGCCTCATGTAGGAGAATGAAACTAGATCCTCATCTCTCACGTTATATAAAAAAAATCAACTCAAGATGGACTAAAGACTTAAACCTCAGACCTGAAACTATAAAAATTCTGGAAGATAACATTGGAAAAACTCTTTTAGACACTGGCGTAGGCAAGGATTTCGTGACCAAGAACCCAAAAGCAAATGCAATAAAAGCAAAGATAAATAGCTGGGACCTAATTAAACTAAAGAGATTTTGCATGTCACAAGGAACAGTCAGCAGAGTAAACAGACAACCCACAGAGTGCGAGAAAATCTTCACAATATATACATCTGACAAAGGACTACTATCCAGAATCTACAACGAACTCAAACAAATCAGTAAGAAAAAAATAAACAATCCCATTAAAAAGTGGGCTAAGGACAGGAATAGATAATTCTCAAAAGGAGATATACAAATGGCAAACAAACATATGAAAAAATGCTCAACATCACTAATGATCAGGGAAATTCAAATCAAAGCCACAATGCAATACCACCTTACTTCTGCAAGAATGGCCATAATAAAAAAATTAAAAAAGTATATGTTGGTGTGGATGTGGTGAACAGGGAACACTTCTACACTGCTGGTAGGAATGTAAACTAGTACAACCACTATGGAAAACAGTGTGGAGATTCCTTAAAGAACTAAAAGTAGAACTATCATTTGATCCAGCAATCCCACTACTGGGTTTCTACCCATAGGGAAAGAAGTCATTATTCGAAAAAGATACTTGCACAGGCATGTTTATAGCAGCAAAATTCACAATGGCAAAATCATGCAACTAACCCAAATACCCATCAAGCAACAAGTGGATAATGGACTTCAGGGACTTGGGGGGAAGAGTGGGAGGGAGGCGAGGAATAAAAGACTACAAATATGCTGCAGTGTATACATGGGTAATGGGTGCACCAAAATCTCACAAATCACCACTAAACAACTTATTCATGTAACCAAATACCACTTGTACCCCAATAACTCATGGAAAAATAAAATAATAAAAAAAACAAAAACCATAAAAGAGAATGATTTCAGTAACTTCCGATAAGAGACCACCAACCATTGACCAGTTCTGGCTTGTTTACAGAGGGTGCACACCTGACGGTCTCCATGTCCCTGCTTTAGCTTTTGATGTATAGGGCCTAATAGTAATTCATTTAAATGTTACATCTCTACCCTAATGTGAACTTGGGTTGTATGTTACATACATGTTTGTTCAATATGCATGGGTCAGGGTCCCCTTTGTGAATATTCATAGCTCCTGCTATAACCTGTTAAATATGTATACTTGGCCAAACTGTTCAACATAAGTTCCTCTTCTGCTCTCGCCTCCCTCATAGGGCCTGTTTCCGGTCTCTGCTGGAGTCTATACTTCCCAGCCTGTGGAACTGCCACCCTGCAGACTATAAAACTTTATACAAAATAAAGTCCCATTTCTAAATTAAAAACAAAAAACAAGTAGATGTCACTGAACATATACTTAAAACACTCAAGGAAAAAGAAGACAAGACTGAAACTACTAGCAAAGAATGAAGTCTATAAAATGAACCAAACAGAAATCGTGAATGTGAGAAATTCTGAGAAACTGTAATTTTGAAATAGGGAACTCAATGGATAGGTTTAGCAGTAGATTAAACAACATAGAGAAGATAATGGAATATAGGTCAGAAAAAAAATCCAGAATGAAGCATGCAGAGGAAAAGGATGGAAAAATATAGATGAGAGAGTAAGAAACACACAGGATACTAACAGGTAGTCTAAAATATAGGTAACTGAAATCTAAAAGGAGAGTGGAGAGATGATGGTGCTACATTGAAAGACGTCAATGTATAGATTCAAAAAGCCCTATGAATCCAAAAGGAACAAAGCAATCAGATATCAGAGTTAAAAAAAAAAAAAAGAAAAAGAAAGAAAAAAACATCATCATCATTCAATGAAGAAAAAAGCTAGCTTACCTTCAAAGGAGCAACAATCATACTGACATGACTTCTTAACAAAAACAGAAACAATGGAAGACAAAGGAATGAGAACTTGAAAGTACTGAAAGGAGATACCTGTCAACATAAAAATATGCCTTAAGAATATTGTTGCCCAGACACTGCAGTTTGCCAGCACCATGAATAGTTGAACTTCATGACAAGTTTTTAACTACCCATGTGTTAAAATATCTGCAAGTGCAGAAACACTCAAATCGTATGAACCAGGGTACAATCAGAGTTGATGAATTAGACAGACATAGATCAGCACAGCCTTCCATTGTGAAGTCACTTATTTTGCAGAAATAACCAAATTATCTATGTAGAAACATTCTTAAGAATAATAAACTTAAATCTTCTAATATGTCCTTCATAAAAAAGATGTGAGACTATATCCTCAAACCCCAAGAAAAGCAATTTTAACTAAAAAAGCTATAATTACTCTGAGTTAGCCTCAAGAGTTATCTAGGAGGAGGAATAGAAAGTACAATGTCTTCAAATGCTCAAAAAGATTGATAACAGTAGAATAATGTGATATAAATGGAGTCTGAAGAGTATTTAATTTCAGCAAGAGTAAATAGTAAGAGCAGCACTTTTAGAGAAATGATCAACATTAATTATATAAAATCTTGAGTCCTGCCAGTCTATCCTACATGGGAAATATATTCATTTGTATTTCTTTTTATGAATTAAATGGATTTTAAGAAATAAGCAGCTTAGAGAAAGGCTGTGATTTTTGATCAAAACAAAAGGAAGGGTAAAGGGTTTCCAAATAAATGAAGATAAATGGAAGTAATGTTCGCTGACGAGCCCTCTAACATTGATGATTCTCCTTAAGTGTAAGTATTAATAGTAAACATCAGAAAATTTATGTTAACTTAAAAACTGATATTATCTGTTGAATTTCCTTAAGGTAAAATGTTAAAGCTTCTCAGGCGTGGGTCTCTGGTTTTTAACCAACACCGGAATGAAACAGAGTCATCTTTTATACATGCTTGTCCTGCTGCAGTTAATTTTAGCAGCTTGTGTCTAAGAACTCATTCAAAGGCATAAAATGATACACTTTTTAAAGCCATATCAAATTGTACCAAAACAACAATGAACAAACCCTTGCTCTACTATAAACAGCCCTGGAAGTCATGATGTTTTTGCTACTCAAATGCTATTTTTGCAGTAAAATTATCATTAAATATATGACTCTAACAGAAAAAATCTTGTATTACAGAATGTCATATTGACTTTTCAAAATTTTATAATTTGGTACAGGTATCGTCTTAATTGGATTTATACTTCCAAAAGTCTTCATGATTAGAATGCTGTATTACTGACTGGTTATATTAATTAAAATGAAACTAAAATTAAATTAATTTGAAAATAACTAGAAAAGTCATAAATTTTTAATAAACAGAAGATGTTTGTATTTTTAAGAATTTCACATTTGCCTGACTATATAAATTGCCACGTGATAAAGTCATGCTTCTCTAATAGCTGAATTATGAGCTGTCTGCTTATTTGAATAAAAAATGGTTAATGCAACTTCTTTTTGAAGTAATTGTGATAACTGATACATATTTTCTTACATGAAGAATTGTATATTACTTGACTAATTTCTTATTTAGAAGAATAAATCCCATGTTAATGTCTTTAAATATGGTACCATAGCAAAAGCGACTAAAATGAATCAATATGCAGAACAACACTGTAACATTTATGGAAAATGCTTCATGTGTTGGGGGCAATTCTAAACTCAAAAACAATAGAAAAACACATTTTGTTTTCATTTCAGTGCTGATTACTGTCACCACCCCCAGACAGAGTTTCTGATCTCTGGACTATTGCTTGCAGATTTAAAAGGTAATTAGAAGCTGGGTATGGTGGCTCACACCTGTAATCCCAGCACTTTGGGAGGCTGAGGCAGGCAGGTCACCTGAGGTCAGGAATTTCAGACCAGCCTGGCCAACATGGTGAAACCCTGTCTCTACTTAAAAAAAAAAAAAAAAAAAAAAATTAGCCAGGCGTGGTGGTGCGCACCTGTAATCCCAGCTACTTGGGAGGCCGAGGCAGGAGAATTGCTTGAATCAGGGGGTAGAGGTTACAGTGAGCCAAAATTGCACCACTGCACTCCAGCCTGGGCGACAGAGCATGACTCATGTCCAAAAAAAAAAAAAAAAAAAAAAGAAAATAGATATGTAAGTACAGGCTTTGCTAGAAAATTAAAACCAATAGAAAAGGATCAAGTGAGGATTTTATTACTGAAAAATAGAATAGCTGAAATTAAGAACTTAATACATGGTTTAGCAGCAGATCAGGGATAACAGAAAGAGGGTTCGTAAACTGGGAGCTAGGACGACTGAAAATATCTGAATTGAAAGAAGATAGAGGAAAAAAAGGGTAGAAAGTACATAGAGAAAAAGGAACAGAGGAACACAATAGAATGATCCACTGTATATAATTGGAGTTCCAGAGAATGGGGTAAAGGCACTTTTAAGGAGATAATAGCTTAGCATTAAGCTTCAGGATAAGCCTTAGGATAAAAATAAGAACCTCTGCTAAGCATATCATAATTAAACTAATGAAATTCAAAAACAAAGATAAAAGTCTTAAAAGCATAAGAGGAAGGAAAATAGTTACCTTCAAAGGCATGACCAAAAGACTAACTGTTGACTGTTTGGAAGATAGAGAAATGACATTCCTAAGTGCCAAAGAAAAATACACCTAACCTTGAGTTCTCTCTATATATATTATGAAATTATTCTTCAAAGGTGTAGGTGAAATAGTGATGTTTTCAGACAATCAAAAACTGAGATGATTTATCTCCAGTGGGCTTGCACTAAAAGAAATACTAAAGGGAGCTTTTTTTTTTTTTAAGGAAAATGATCCCAGACTCCCAGACAGAAACACAGATGTGTGAGAAGGATAAAGAGAAACAAAATGGATTAAAATGTGAGTAAAGCTCTGCTTCTTGATTTGGGTGCTGTTTACGTGAACGAGTTCCCTTTCTGAAAAATTCATAAGCTCTGCACTTAAATTTGTGCACTTTTCTGTGTGTGTGTTGTGCTTCAGCAAGAATTTTACCAAAATAAAGCAAAATAAAAACTGCTTAGAGGAAAATTGACAGTCTCATTGCATACATTAGACAAGAATGGCTACAAACCAACGAGCTAAGCAGCAATCTCAAGAAATTAGCAAAAGAACAACAAATTAAACCCAAGGAAAGTAGAAAGAAGGAAATGATAAAGAATAGGGAGCAGAAAGTAATTAAACAGAAAACAAACATATATAGAGGATCAAGGAAACAAAAAGTTGGGTCTTTGAAAAGACTAATAAAAAATCCCTAGTGAGGGATATAGAAGGCAAAAGTGAAGAATATGAGGATTGAAAACAGGGTGTCACACAACACTGATGCTGCAGTACCCTGTGCTGGATGGAACCAACTGAGTACTTTCTAAGCCTACCCCAAACATTCAGGGTGAAGGTCGGGGATCCCAGCAGTGTTTCCCAGGCCAAGGACAAGAGCAGCAATAATATTATCACTGAGTCTAGTGCCTTCTGTGCCACAAAAGCCCCTAATCCTGGATCACTGGAGTAGGTCTCTGTGTTTCAATCCAAGTTGAGAGAATAATTGTGGCTGGTCAGATGGAGGACTGAGTTGCCTGAAACCAGTTTTGGCTCTCTGGCACACAGGACGTGGCAACTCAAAGCACGTACACATGCCAGGCCATCTGTTAGTAGTTGCTTTTCCCTGTTGCAGTTGATTCAGATTCAGGGTGCAGGAACTGGATGTTGGGTCCTTCTAAGGGGCCCCTGACACTCAAAATGCAGCCTTCACAGCAAGTGAGTTTCTTTTATAAAAAAGGGACATTGTACTCCATTAGGGTGAAATTTCACGAAAAGATAATGTGTGTAGGTTTATAATTTCCTAGAATTGTTGTCTCTTGGGAGACATTGATCTTGGCTATTTGGCTGAGTTAGAGAGGCCATACAGGAAGGGCATCTGTGGACACTGAGATGTGATGAAGCAGGGTAGTGTCAGACTGTTAGAAGAAAAGGTAAGAAATGAAGTTACATGCACACACCATTCTGTAACACCTAGGAAATGGTGTGTGCCTTTCCACAACATGCTTACCAGCATGCACTGGCCACTTGGCTGACCTAGAGATGTCACCTTGGGGCTGTCAAATACATCTTTGTCAGGTAGGCTGAGAGATGAGTCTATATCAGATGGCTCAAACAACTCAACAAGAAAAAAACAAACAACCCCATTACAAACTGGGTAAAGGGTATGAACAGACATTTTGCAAAAGAAGAAATACAAGGAGTCAACAAACACACACTCAACATCACTAATCATCAGAGAAATGCCAATTAAAATCACAGTGAGATATTATCTTATACTAGTCAGAATGGCTATTACTTAAAAAGTCAAAAAACAACAGATGTTGGCATGGTTACAGAGAAAGGGGAACACTCATATACTTTAGTGAGAGTGTAAATTAGTTCAACCTCTATGGAAAATGTATTCCACATAACTAAAAATAGAACTACCATTAGATCCAGCAAACTCACTGCTAGGTACTTACCTAAAGGAAAAGAAATCATTAATTAAAAAGACATTTGCACTCATGTTTATTGCAGCACTATTCACAATAGCAAAGTCATGGAACCAACGTAAGTGTCACCAATAGTTGACTGAATAAAGAAAATGTGGTACATATACACCATGGAATACTCCACAGCCATAAAACATAAATTTACGTCTTTTGCAGCAATGTGGAGCTGAAGGCCATTATCTTAAGTGAACTAACTCAGAAACAAAAAAATCAAGCATCACATGTTTTCACTTAAAAGTGGGCGCTAAACAGTGGGTATACATGAGCATAAAGATGGAGATAATAGACTCTGGGGACTTCAAAAGTGAGGATTTTAGGAGAGGGATCAAGGTTGACAAATTACTTATCGAGTTCAATGTTCAATATTTGGGTGATGGGTAGATTAGAAGGCAAATCCTCATTATTATGCATGTAATATCCTTGTGACAAACCATGTACCCTCAAATTTAAAATGAAGTAAGATAAACAAGAAAAGAAAAAGTCATGGTCTGCATAGAGCCCTGGGAAAGAGGCTGGATTTTCTTTCAAGAGTCCAAATCTTGGCTGGGAATGGTGGCTCACACCTGTAATCCCAGTACTTTAAGAGGCTGAGGTGGGAGGACTACTGGAGGCCAGGAGTTGGGGACCAGTCTGGAAAACAAAGTGAGACCCCATCTCTACAAAACTTTTTAAAAGTAACTGGGCGTGGTGTTGTGTGCCTGTGATCCTAGCTACTCAGGAGGCTGAGGCAGGAGAATCACTTGAGCCCTTGAGGCTGCAGTAAGCTATGATCATACCACTGTATTCCAGCCACTCTCTCACACAACAGAGTGAGAGAAAGAGAAAAGGAAGGAAGGAAGGAAGGAGAAAGAAAGAAAGAAAGAAAGAGAGAGACACGAAGGGAGGGAGAGAAGAAGGAAGAAAGGGACGAGAGGGAGAAAGAGGAAAAAAGAAAGAAAAGGAAGGGAGGAGGAAAGAAAGAAAGAAAGCAGGAGGAAGGGAAGAAGGAGAAAGAGAAAAAAGAAAGGAAAAGAGAGGAAAGAAAGGAAAAAAGGAAGGAAGAAAAGGAAGGAAGGAAAAAAGAAAGAAAAAGAGTCCAAATCTTGCAAGAATTTGTTTTGTGGGTATCTAAGTCATTTTGGACTGCTATAAAAAATACCGTAGACTGAGTTGCTTAAACTACAGACATTTCTTTCTTACAGTTCTGAAGGCTGGAAAGTTCAAGATCAAGGTGTTGGTGGATTAGGTTTCTGCTGAGGGCTCTCTTCCTGTTTTGCAGATGGCTGCCTTCTTGCTGTGTTCTCACATGGCAGAGAGAGAGAAATCATGTCTCTTCCTCCTTTTATAAAGGCATTAATTCCATCCTACTCACAAACATTAGTCTATAGCAGTGAGGTTGCAAGATCACCATAATCACTTCATATGTGTCAAGCAGCTAGACTTCCATTTAACTGGTTCTGATGCTTTAATATTCATTTCTTACATTGAGTTTGCCTGAAATGAATTTTTCTCTAATTTGGGAACTGCTGGTGGTTAGGCTGGAAGTAAGGGTAAGGCCTAATTGTAGATTATTTTGACTACTTTTTTCCACATATTCTCATACTCTTTCTGCCTTTTCCCTTCTATTATTGACAGTTTAAAAAGAATTTACATAATTTACTCTTCCCCTTCTGAAAAATATTTCATCATATTCTTTTAATACTTATCCTTTTCATTGTTGAAGGGTTAGGCAGGTTTTAAGGGTTTAATTTTCACTAGAAATTTATGTTCTGTCTTATAGAAAATTCATATTGTAAAATAAGCCTCTTCTTTTTAGGGGTAAATATTAAGAGAGAGAGAGGAACAGAAGTCCCAAGAAAAGGCTGTATCTATAGGTCCAAATTTCTAGCCTTTGTATAAAGATAGAGTATTTCATATGCCCTTCTCTGGTAGAGGGTGGATTATTTGTAACTATATTTTCCCCAAAGGATATGAGAAGCATAATGACTCAATTTCTCCCTTATAAGGTTGGTTCTCTGATTTGGGATTTAAATTCATAGACCTTGAAAAACCTGAAAGAGACTGGTGATGACAATAAACAAGGATGATTTTCTCCTTTTTCTTTTCTGCTTTTTGTCTTCCCTCTTTCCTCGGGTAACACAGCTGGCACCAACAATGTAGGTCTAAATATGGACCAGGTTCTGCAAACTCTGGTTTTGCTTAGAGAGAAGGAACAGGGCTTAGATTACCAGCTGCTATAATAGATAAGGGTTGTTTGTGTCTAAATTTTGTGGGTGTTGGTAGGTTTTTCAATATTCTTGGGTACCATATTGACTTTAGAATTTTGGGAAAGTGTGACACATGAGACAGAGAAGGCTGCGTTAACAACAGCTTGGAAGAGGTTTTGTACATTTTTGTATTACTTGGACTCTGAACTCTTTCCTGGTTGTTCAAAGCTGGTATGGACAATGTAGCTAGTATCATTTGACCATGGCCTTGCAGCTGGCTAGAGAACTATCTTGGCTGACGTCAAAAAGTCCCGGGAGTGACCTCTGAATTGGTCCTAGGTAGATAAGGTGCACAGAAGCTGTGAAAGTACCTGGGAAGGCACACAAAATGTTCAGACTGGGACTTTGTGAAGCTCCACAGATCTCTATCCTCACCAAAACTAGTTGTAGCTATGCACAACCATTGACTCGGCTGAAATACTCAACAGGTCAAAAGAGGTGGGAATGAAGTGAAAAAAGGGAAAACTCTCCCTTTTCGCTGCTTTTCTAATATTCGTTTCCTGGCCCCAATGGAGAGAAGAGGAGTCACTAAGCTGGTTGGTCAGATTCTCAGTGTGGATTGGGCCATGTTTGACAGAGCGCAAAGTCCTCTGTTTTCAAAGGTGGTACCTTTCTGCCACCTCCTGATCACAAGGGGAAGGTAGATTGGTCAGTTGACTCTGTTCTCTCCCTGTGGCTGACCCAGAGACCATCTGGCTCCCTCCCTCTGCCCATATTTCCCCGTCTCTTCCTCTAGCTGGGAAACTCAACTTTTTTAGGCTCAGGGGCATCTATGGGAAAGATAAGATGTTATTGCTGCTGTCCTTGAGCATCAGTCTCATGCTTCCTGCACTGGAATACTGAGCAGTAGCTTCATTCATTCATTAAATAATTGAATACATACTCATTAAGCCCTCTAAGGGGAGATGGTACTAGCAATAAAATACTCTTTTAAAATGTTATCTAGGTGTTGAAATTATAGATGCTTTTTGCTTTGATCTTTTTCTCAAATTTTCTATGGGAATAAGTAATACTTTCATAAATACATATATGAATGGAATCCATCCATACATAACAAATTCACCAAAATGGGGGCAATTCTGGATTTATATGTGAAGAAATGATTGAAATGCTGTGTAGCCATATCTTTTAATGTGACTTTCTCTACAGCTTTTTATGGTGGGTACACTGAGCTCCCTCCCCACTTGGGATCATCTGGATGTGAGGAAGGCTGTATATTAACCACCTTGACCTTCCTTCCTGATCTCCATTTTGGTAGAGTGTGATCGTCTAGTGATGTCTGTGTTCTCAATTTCCCTCCCTCCCCCACATTTCCTTGCCTATCATACCAGGGAGGTAAAGTCCCCAGGAATGACTCCTACTTCAAAGTTCTCTCCACTGGATAAGCCAGTACTACAGCCCTCCCTGGGACCAGAATTTTGCCCTAGTCCTCTACCTTAGTCATGGGACCCCTATTGGCCTACTTGGGTCTTATCAGGACATCACAGTGGCTAAAGAGCAGTCTCTAAGGCAAGCTGCTTTGGTTCCCATCCCAGTCCTATCACTTGTTTGTTACCTGTGAATACTGGACAGGTTGCATTATCTTTCTTTGCCTCATGTTCCTCATTAATAAAAAGGGAAAATAAAAATAACTGCCATCTAGGATTCCATAAGGATTAAATGAAGCAATATAGCTCAGCATAATGCCAGGCACATCAGGAGGCTCAGAGAAGTTTAACTGCTGGTATTATTAGTGTTATTCCTCTACTCAGCCCAAACGACAGCCCAGGGGCTGGACCTTGCAGCCCACGTACACTTCTCCAGGATGAGCACAGGCCACACTCCTGAAATGACCACAGCCACCTTTGCTCCATCTGCTGCGTCTGTGCGTGTAATTGAACACCATGGTGATCAGCTTGCCATGCCCTTCAGACACTGCCTCACCCACCTGGCTGCAGGTTCAGACACAGCATCTTAGTTAGGTCAGCGTCCCTTGTCTGCCCCACATTCCTGCCTGCCAAATTTGGCCTCTTGCCACACCCACCTGCCACAGGCCTTTAGAGCAAGGCCCCATTTCAGGAATGTGGCCTATGTGCATCCACGGGGATCGCTACCCATCGCATGGAGATTAATATGGGCTAACAGTCCCTTCCTTGGGTTGTTGACGCTTTAGTGGGTCTCAGCAGCCTGGTTGAGGTTCTAGCTTTGTGTGTCTGTGATTTTGAGCAAAAGAGATTCATTTTGTGTGTAGAGTGGCTTTGAGGGGAAAGAGGAGAAGCTATTTATTTGTTTATTTTTCCGTAGAGTTCCAGTTTCACTCTCCCTCATCTGTGTAGATGAAATCATTCCTGAGTTCTTCCAATTTCTTATTATTCCCTTCTTGTTAGGAAAGGGCACTGTAGAGTGGTCAGCAGAAACACATTTCTTCCTGTCTCTTTGTTCCCATCCTGCACCTGCCACCTGCCACCTGCCTTACCCATATGTCTGGTCAGCCCACCCCTAGCTGGTCAAGGGCTTCTAGGAAAGGCCTGTCCCATAACTGTTCTGTGGGTCCTGTTGCCTTCCGACTCCTCACGGCCCTCAATCCATCAAACTGCCCTTCAGTGTCCCATGTCTCTGACATTGCCATGGGCTCTGACATGGTGCTGAAGCACAACAGATAATCCTGAACTCAAATCTCAGCTCCACCACTCTGAACCTTAGGCAAGCCACCACGATGCTTGGAGAATAAGATTTCTCATTGAATACAACAGTGATGGCGTCCACCTCATGATAACATTCTTGCCAAGAACGTTGATACCTGTAAGCACTGAGTTAATGAGAGTTCTTATTTATTTATTTATTTATTTATTTATTTGAGACAGAGTCTCGCTCTGTTGCCAGGTGCCAGGCTGGAGTGCAGTGGTGTGATCTCTGCTCACTGCAACCTCTGCCTCCCGGGTTCAAGCAATTCTCCTGCCTCAGCCTCCCGAGTAGCTGGGACTACAGGCGCAC
>CAUYLG010008227.1:0-20322 GCA_963573385.1 Cacajao melanocephalus | reverse complement strand
ATTGTGCCTGTGGTATTTCTGGTTAGATATGATCACATCACTGCACTCCAGCCTGTGTGACATAGTGAGACATTGTAAAAAAACCAAAAAAAAAAAAAAAAAAAAAAAAAAAGATATGACACCTCAAAATATGCCACTTTTGGCTAGGCATGGTGGCTTACACCTGTAATCTCAACACTTTGGGAGGCTGAAATGGGTGGATCACTTGAGACCAGGAGTTCGGGACTAGCCTGGGCAACATGACAAAACCCTGTCTCTACTAAAAATACAAAAATCAGCCAGTATGGTAGCACACACCTGTAATCCCAGCTACCTGGGTGGCTGAGGCAGGAGAATTTCTTGAACCCGGGAGGCAGAGGTGACAGTGAGCTGAGATCACCCCCACGGCACTCCAGCCTGGGTAACATAGTGAGATCCTGTCTCAAAATAAAAAAATGCCATTCTTACATAAAGATAATTTTAAGCTGAAGACTGTTGACATTCAACAGATGCAGGGAAGAACCCTTGGAGCTTCTTGCGTCTCACTAAAAGCAGGAACTTCTGGGAAATAAGGCTGACAAAAATTCCTCTTTGTGGCAGACCTACTCCCAGAAGAAAGAATGCAAATAAAACCTGTCCCAAATTCCTTCTCCACAGGAGTTTTATAGCCCTGAAGGAGAAGGAAAGACCACCCATACTACAGATCTATACCTACATTTACAAACATTATCAAAAATATTCATATCTCCCGGCCAGGTGCTATGGCTTATGCCTGTAGTCCTAGCACTTTGGGAGGCCAATGCAGGTGGATCACTTGAGGTCAGGAGTTCAAGACCAGCCTAGCCAACGTGATAAAACCCCATCTCTACTAAAAAATACGAAAATTAGCCAAGTGTGGTAGCAGACTCCTGTAATCCCAGCTACTTGGGAGGCTGCAGCAGGAGGGGTTGAGCCTGGGAGGCAGAGGTTGCAATGAGCCGAGATCGCGCCACTGCACTCCAGCCTGGGAGACAGAGCGAGACTCCATCTCAAAAAAACACCAAAAAAACAAAAAAAATTTGTATGTCCTGTTCACCGTCCTGAAAACTCATTTAACCTTTTTAGAAAAAGGAATTTGTTTTTCCATAAATGCTTTTCTCTCTCTCCCCTCACCTATTAAGATGGTACCTAACCTCCAAATTTTAACCACTTCACTGAATTTCTTCCATGAGTACACACTGCACATGTGAATAAACTATTTTCTCCTATTAGTCTGTCTTTTTTTTTTTTTTTGGTTTAATTTGCAAGGGTCCAGGCATTGAACATAAAAAGGTGGAGGAAAATTTTTTTTCCTTCCCTACAATCTTGACAATAGGGGCTAAACTTATGGTTTTATTTGTTTTTTCAGACTGGGTCTTGCTCTGTCACCTCGCCTGGAGTGCTAGAGTGCAGTAGTGCCTCACTGCAGTCTTGAAGTCCTGGCCTCAAGCCTTCTGCCTCAGCCTCCGAGTTGCTGGGATTACAGGCATGAGCCATCACTTCTGGCAGTTTATGTGTTTTTTAATGGCTCTAAGAAGAATTCTAATTCACAGGTAGGGTTAAGGACCTTTGGAAGAAAAAATATAGATCTGTGGCAATTAATTCCATTTTTTTGTTTAATTAACCATTTTATGGAACCTTAAATTTACATAGAAAAATCCCAGCTTATATTCTTTAGAGAATCAGCAAGGGAGAATCACTATGCACACAGCATTGTGACATGGTAAAAGCCCCATAAAACTGCATACCTCAACCATACCTCAGCTTTCTGTTGAAACTGCTCTCTGTGCTGATATGACAGGCAAGCAGTCCAAACCCACGCCATCTTGGCTCCTGCACCTTGTAATAGGTAACTAAGGTCTGTAATTCCCATCCACTACCCAGATAATGTGTAAACTAATGCTTATCTTGACTTCTGTAAACCACTTAAGCAACAATCGGAGTGACAAAAGTCCCCTGGCCCTTGGAATGTCCGCAGCCCCTCACCCTCATCTCCACCCAGGAGGTGATTTACAGAATCCACTACCCCTCAGAATGTCTGAAGCCCCTCATCCCCATCCCTGCTCCCCACCCTCACCCCCGAGGTGGTTTTAGGGGTATAAAAGGTCTTAACACCCTCCTTTCGGGGCCACGGGTTGGAGAGATGCGAGTCCTCCATGGCCGCCGGCAATAAAGACCCTGCAATTTGGCATACTTTTGTCTTGGTGTTGACTTTCTATGCTCGGTTCAGTACAACAGCATCATGTTTTCCACTTTCAACAAAATGAATGACATCAAGCAAGAAATCTCTAAAGTGTCAAACTATATTATTGATCTTAAATAGTTTTTCTGTAGCCAATTTTATGAGGTTCTATTGCCAAAGATAACAAGAACTTGAAAATAACTTTTGCTAAGCTAAATTTTTATTATCATGTCAAGATAAATTCCGTCTGGGATATAAGGCTTACCCGGTTATACAAGAGGTAAACTCCAGTATGATGCTCTTGGTCAACAAGAAATGTTACCACACTTGGAGGACTTTTCATTCCGTTAAAAATGTGAAGTAAGCAGGGTAACCATTCAAGAAATGGTTCTTTACTATAAAAACAAGAGCTTGACTATAAAAAAAGAAGGGAAAAATTAATGATGTTTTTGAAATAAAGTTCTAATTAGTTCTCTTAGTGCAACTAGCCCAATTGTTCATAGAACTAATATTTAGTTTTTTGAACAAACATAGAAATTAACCCTTGCTCCCTGGTCTTAAAACCCACTGGTCTTTAAACTCCCTGTTCTTAAAACCTACACTTGTCTCATCTGAATTCCTTCTTTAGGAAATCAACCTTCAGGCAAGGAACTCAACCCTCAGGCAAGGAACTGAAACTCATCAGATCATTGCATCCAAACGATGAGAAGTCAGACTCCTCATCCATCATGATTGCTTCCTTATCCATCTCTAATTCCTGTTTTCCTACCTTCCTTTCTGTGTAAACCCCCAAAGTGTACTCAGTCAGAGAGACAGGTTTGAGATTTTTATCTCCCATTCTCCTTGGCTGTAGCACCTGATTAAAGCCTTTTTCTCTGGCAATACTTGCTGACTCAGTGATTGGCAGTCTATGCAGCAGCAGGACCTAGACTGAACTCCTGATGTTTTAGTGACAGTAGGAAAATAAATGAACAACCATTGTGTTGTCCTGACTGATCACAATTGTTTTTTTTGTTTTTGTTTTTTTAATCCTTAATGTCTGTGCCCTCTTAGGAGGGATATGAGCCCAGAAAACATTGCAATGCATCTCTTTCTGTTTTTTTTTTTTTTTTTTTTTTAGAATCATTGCGTAGGTCCTAATTAACAACACCACTGGGAGCAAAGAGTAATTGTGAAGCTTTTCAGTCTATAGAATTGCCATTTTTTAGATTAATCACAATCCATGAAATCATGCATAACAAAATTTCTTAACTTATAAAATATTCAGTATCATACCTCACTTAGGGTTCTGTTTCTCTCAAAGGTGACTGCAACATAATCAGCTATAAAATATAAGAGTACAGAAATTATGAGCGCATCTGTATTTCTAAAACTGGAAGGGTTAGTCTTAGTAGTCTTTATGAAAGTTAGTTTTGAAAACTTTTATTATTATTCTTATTTTCATTTACCTACTTGCAAAAATAACTTCTATGAAGTTATTATGGTAAATGAAAATAAGAGTAATAATAAAAGTTATGTATCATCAAGTAATGTATACTCAAATCTAATTTTCTTATTCCTATTGCAAGTGTACCTATGGTTTCAGATTTAAGTTCAATTTTTTTTTGTTTTAGGCCATTAACTTATATAAAGCAAACTTATCTTTATATTTTGTTCTAGTTTTATTTTATGTCATTGTATTAAATCTAGTTGTAACTGAGTAGCTTAGATTAAAAATGCATTTTGAAACTTTATTTTTTTCCTTTCTTGATTTTTGCCTTGAAAACATAGTTTGGAAGTTTGTTTCCCTCCCTTCCCACCAGACACTCCCTTGCACTGCTAGCTTATCTAATTATGTGCTTGCTTAGAAGTTCCTGGGGCTAATTTTGAAACAAATCAGACATGGAGACTCAGTTATACAATTCCAGAGATTACCTCAAGGAGGTTAGTCTCCAACCTGGCCACTGTGGAGATGACACAGCCTACGCTCCAGGTGAACCATGATTCAAGATAGCCAACGGGAAAAGACACACAGACTTTGCACCCAGCATCATCCCTGCCTGCCTCCCACTCCAACTTCCCCCTTCTAAACTCCTCTCCTTAGCCTAAAGTTTGGAATGGTCTTTTAAAGGCATGGGCCTGGCCATTCTCCCAACTGCTGGCTTTTGGAATAAAAGTCACTTTCCTTTCACTGCATCTCATCCTTGTTCATTTGGCTTTATAGGTGGCAAGCAGTTGAGCTTGCATTCATTACAAATTTGGTAGTCCCTATAGGGAGCCTGCATTTTGAGTGGTCTAGTCTGTCAACCTTGTCTGCAACATGTGGGGCAATTGACTGCAGCAGTGTGCCAGGGCTTACCTATTCGTGCTACTGGATGGGTCTAGAGTTGCTCATGAATACTAGCTGCTTCTGGCTAGCTAACCCTGCAGCTGGGTCTCTGGGGATTTTCCCAGCAGCTGCTGAGATATTTTGTCTCAGGGAATCTCCCTTCTCTCCCTGTCATGGCATTAGCTGCCTACTACACTTTGCTGGTGCAGGGAAAGTGACATGTGAAGAAGTTGACAGGCTTCAGAACTGGATAAGTCAACCGGAATACACCTAGGTCTCCTCTGTCTCTTCTGTGATAACACTTGAGCTCTGCTCCATTTGGACGTAGATGCTTGTGACGTTGTCTGGGCAGGTACACCATCTTTATCTGTGGCACCACTTGAGCTTTGTTCTGTTTTGACCTAGATGCTCATGGGGCCATCTGAAGTTGAGACAAGGTTTCAGGACTTTTATCCAGTCCCCTTGATGGGGAATCAGCTTGGGAGTGCACCGTCTGAATCTGTAACTGTGTATGTATGTGATCTACATTTGGGCCCTTATCTATTTGCTGCTTTCTTACCTTCACCCCACTAAATCCAGGGATCCAACCCTGAAGTAGAACAACTTCTGTCATCCTGGCTTTTGGCTGGGTTGCTCTTTCTAGGATTCTAAAGTATTTCTCACAGCTGTGACAGATCTTATGGGGAAAAGAAGCATGTGAATTCTTCTGTGGGTTATCTAAATGTGCCTGTCATCCTGCTTATGGTTTTCAATGCTATTTGTATGAACAGAAGGTCGGAAATACCTGGGATGGATGTTTAAACAGTCCCAACTTCAGTTCTTTTGCCCTTTTGCCCTTTCTATCTGCTTGTTTTGCCATTTCATTTGTTCCCTCCCATTAGTGTTTACTGGGATTGCGGCAGGACCTGGACTTAAATTAAGGTTGATGTACTAAAAAAGGTTATACTGGTCATTGCCAGTCATCGGCCTGTTGGGGAAATTAATTCTTTGACATCTTGGGCTGTCCTGTGTGGAAAAATTTACACAGGCATACCTATTGGGACTGTGAACGGTACCATCAACACTGGTTGCGTAAAGTAAGGAGAATTCACCCCACTCCTGGCAATCTAGTTGCAGGGAATTATTGATACAGAGACAAAAGCAAGGCATCAATATAGGCTGCTCCTTTGCTCACTAGAGGCCCCTGATTTTGTCATCCTCTTTGGGACTCTAGGTGGTTACATATTATGGTCCATTTCTGTGCATTTTAAACTGATGGGATAGTTATAACAAAAAAAATTCAGAGCTCAAATGTTAATTTGCAACTATAAAGTTAATCAGAGTTCTAAAGCTCTCTATCTTCTCTTTTTTTCTTCCTGCTTTGAATCTGCTTTTACTAAGCTGTGGTGCCAAGATAAGACTCACTATTTATGGTCTAACTGAAATGTAAACATTGGAAACTCATTTGGAATGGAAGAAGAAAAGGATAAAAGAGACTTAAAAACTGAACTGCCACATGAAATTTAAAGTAGTTTTTTTCTAATTCTGTAAGGAACGTCAGTGATCTGGAACTAAAAAGGCGTCTGTATAGCCAAGACAATCCTAAGCAAAAAGAACAAAGCTGGAGGCATAATGCTACCTGACTTCAAACTATGCTACAAGTCTACAGTAACCAAAACAGCATGGTACTGGTACCAAAACAGACATATAGACCAATGGAACAAAACAGAGATCTCAGAAATAACACCATGCATCTACAACCACCTCATCTTCAACAAACCTGAGAAAAACAAGCAATGGGGGAAGAATTCCCTATTTAATAAATGGTGCTGGAAAACTGGCTAGCCATATGCAGAAAACTGAAACTGGACCCCTTCCTTATACCTTATAGAAAAATTAACTCAAGATGGATTAAAGACTTAAATATAAAACCCAAAACCATAAAAACCCTAGAAGAAAATCTAGGCAATACCATTCAGGACATAGGCATGGGCAAATGCTTTATGATGAAACCACCAAAAGCAATTGTAACAAAAGCCAAAATTGACAAATGAGATTTAATTAAATTAAAGCGCTTCTGCACAGCAAAAGAAACTATCATTACAGTGAACAGGCAACTTACAGAATGGGGAAAATTTTTGCAATCTACCCATCTGACAAAGGTTTAATACCCAGAATCTACAAGGAACTTAAACATATATACAATAAAAAAAAAATGACTCCATCAAAAAGTGGGCAAAGGACATGAACAGACACTTCTCAAAATAAGACATTTATGCCACCAAGAAACACATGAAAAAAAAAGCTCATCACTAATCATTAGAGAAATGCAAATCAAAACCACAATGGGATACCATCTTATGCCAGTCAGAATGGTGATTATTAAAAGGTCAAGAAACAATAGATGTTGGTGAGGCTGAGGAGAAATAGGAATACTTTTACACTGTTGGTGGGAATGTAAATTAGTTCAACCATTCTGGAGACAGTGTGGCAATTATTCAAGGATCTAGAACCAGAAATGCCATTTGACCCAGCAATCTCATTACTGGGTATACACTCAAAGGAAAATAAATCATTCTACTATAAAGACACATCCGAATGTATGTTTATTGTATCACTAGTTACAATAGCAAAGACATTCAACCAACCCGAATGCCCATTGATGGTAGATGGGATAAAGAAAATGTGGTACATATACACCAAGGAATACTATGCAGCCATGAGAAGGAATGAGATCATGTCCTTTGCAGGGATGTGTAAGAAGTGGAAGCCAGCATCCTCAGCAAACTAACACAGGAACAGCAAACCAAATACCACATGTTCTCACACATAAGTGGGAGTTGAACAATGAGAACACAGGGACACAGGGAGGGGAAAAACACACACCAGGGCCAGTTGGGGGGTGGGGGGCAAGGAGAGAGAGAGCATTAGGACAAATAGCTAATACATGTAGGACTTAAAACCTAGATGACAGGTAGATAGATTCAGCAAACCACCATGGCACATGTATACTTGTGTAACAAGCTACACGTTCTGCACTTGTATCCTGGAACTTAAAGGAAAAATAAAAATTAAAAACAAAAAAAACTGAACTGCCACAGAGACTGCTTTACCGAAATTTTGGTCCATTGCTATTCTTGGATTACCTACTAAGGCAAACAAAGTTCAGCCATGTGAACAGATGGCAATTTCATCACAAAAATAATTCAGATCCAGCTATCTTTTATAAAATGATGAGTTTGTATTGCTATCTTGTGGCTAGAATTCTAAGGTAAAAGCTATTGGATATTTGTGTATGCATATATGTGCTTAGATATGTTTATATGACATTGATGTATTATGTTATGTGTCATATCTGGCACACTACCAAACTGGCTTATAAGTAAATGAGTATTCATAAATGAAATCCAAAAGCTCTTCAAGTTCACATAAGTCTGATAAATAAAACTCATTTTAAATATTATTAATACAATAAACATAGAAAATGTCTTCAGAATTGTCAGCATACATTTTTGTCTAAGTTTACTGATTAGATATGTTTTGTATTTGCCTCTGCTAGTTACATTAAGGTGTCTAGATTTGGCATAAAAGGTATAAGGCCATAAACCCAGCCAGAACAAAATGATCTTTGTATGATTTTTTTTTGATAAAGAAGATTAATTTAATATTGGTGGTTCAATAAAAACAGCTGAAACTTCTAAGTTGTCAGCAAAATGCCCATGTGTTTAAGTTCTTAGGTGAATCCCTGATGTTTACAAGCTTTAAAAATGGTTAACAGGAAAATAACTTTAAATGATGACTAGTGCTGTCTAGTATCTCAGTTTTCAAAAGTAATCTAGATAAATGATTAAAATCAAAAAATCAAAAACATGTAAATGGGTAAATGCTTGCTAGCAAACTTCTTATAAAATTTAAAATCTTAAAATTATTTTTGATGCTCATTTGGATGTCTGGGTCATTTCCAACTAAAAAAGGATTAGGATGTGGGAAAATATAGTTTATAAAACTCGTAGAATTATTTCATCTATAAAATGTTAACATCTGATAAACAGTTCAGGATTTCTTCCTTTCTAAGTTTTCACAAAAGTTTAAAGTTATTAAAAATTAAAGTACATGTTAATATATAATTCTGTAAGTTGTATTCTTATTAAAAATAATTATGTATGAGAAAAGATCTTATATGGTAAATTTCTGTCCCAAAGTAAGTTATTTAGGAAAGAGGTAATATAGGGCAAAATAGAACGTAAGCATTCCACAGATGGCCTATGTCATATGCCATATCCATGGATAGCCTTTGTCAGATGTAAGACTTTACATCTTATCAAGGTAATTTCTATGCTGTCTTTATTAGATTTTTGATAGCTTAAAAAAACCTGAGATTTAAAAGAGTTAAGGTTTTTACATTCACATAACCTTCTATGTTGCCCTTAAAGTCTTTTGATTATCACTTTGGTTAAATGAATAACTATTGTTTTACAATGACCTATCGTTCTACTTGGACCAAATGTTTTAAGCCTTTTAACATCTTTCACAAACGTCCTCAAAATCAAATCCTAAATTAAGTCTCTGACTTATTTCTTGGGCTCATCAAAGCTATAAAAATTAATCAGTGCAAGGTTGTAAATCTTTTTATGGCTTCCAGTCAGGACTCCAGTATCACCACCTCCAGCCTCTTGAAAAGGTCCTTAACGGTGCTATTAACTAATCCATATGCTGTTAAGTTACAGAGCTTTGACTCCTAGATGCACATATCTCATCTGAGAAGACACTGACTCTGCCAGTATCTGATACCAAACTCAAGTCAACCAAAGCCTCATCTTTAGACCCAGACAAAGGCGACAAAGTATACTGCTTTAATAGGACACAGGACAATCCTGTATTTTAAAACATTAAGATGCATTTATTAATTTTGCTTCTATCTGAATTAATATAATTTCTTCTGTGCCTTAATTCTAAATAATTTAAATGTTTAGCTACCTGTGTGGTTCCTTTCCTGTCATTCTCAGAATGGGGCAAGGCTTATGACCATTTTGTTTGAAATATTGCTAATTATGTTTTACTTTACCTTCAAAATGGAAACTATCCCATTCTTCCAGGCCCAGGGACTACTGCAGAAGAGGCAGTCATGTGGGATTATAAGGGCTGGTTCTGAGGGATAAACTTAGTTCAGAACCTCCAAATCAAAGACAGGCACACATATGCCTAAACAGCTAAATAAAACACCTGTGTTTTGTATAACTAACTGCTACAAGCTAAGATTATAGTAGGTCAATGCATAAAATATATACATAAGTCAATTTTATAACTTGGGATTTTTGGCTTTTGGTTTTTTAGCTCTTACGCTGCTTAAGAGGAATTTTAGGGATTAGTGAGTGCCTGGCGACCTCCATTCTAATCTGGCCTAAAGTGTTTAATTGGCTGTAAGTCTTTTGACTCTAAGTTTCTTGGCCATAGGTATCCTACTGAAGGGCATGATGAACCTGGGACAGGTAGCCATACCACCCCAGCATTAGTATGGGACAAAGTAAAAGCTTGGCCATTGATATTGCCTCTGGCAGATCTTTACCAAAAAAGAGGAAACATAAGCCAAAAATAAAATACTGAGTCCCCCACCAACTGAACAAACCCTCCCCCTTGGCCAAGGGAACCCCAAGAAAAAAACCTTAAAAACTTAATTCCCAGCCATGATGGTATAGAAAATCAGACATGCCTTATTATATTCCCTCCCTTTTATGGTTTAGACACTACAATTGACCAGTATTAATTATCACAAGAATGACAGATTATTTATGGCAATAAACTATCAAATTATAAACATGACCTAAGCCCGTGTCAGACAAGGATTAAGTCTCCCCCCAAGGTAAACAGAGTCGTATGTTACATGCACGTTTGTTCAATATGTATGTGTCAGGACCACTTTCATAAATATTCATAGCTCCTCCTATAACCAGTTCAATTCGTGTGTTTAGCCAACCTTTCATCATACTCCCCTGCCCCCTGGGTAGGATGGACAATGGAGAACAAGCTTACTAACTTTCTTATTGATATGGGGGTGGCATATATTCCATAGTTAACATCTGCCTATCCTCTGATTCAAAAAGATTGATGGTTGCAGGAATGTCAAGGCAAACTGTGACTCACCCCTTCCTACAACTTGTAGATTGTCATCTTAAAGACCACAGGAAAAACTCCTTTCCTTAAAGACAGGAAAAACTAAAGAGATGAACCACACTCCAAAAAAACTATATTGCCAAAATATGTCAAGAAAGTAATTTGACTTGTGATAAAATTTTCCCATTGTCTTACTCTGAGTCCAGTTAACACTGCCAAGTGGGTGCAGGTTGAATCCTTTTGAGATTGTTTATGGGAGACTCCCTGGGAGTCCCACCTTTAGACCTAATAAATGAATCAAGAATTAAACAATACATATAACAGTTAGGGAAGACATTACTAACTAGGCACCAGTTTGCTGCTTCCAGGTCCTCATAACCCAGGGGTGAGCCCCTTCACCCTTTCCACTAAGAGTTAAGGTATGACTAAAGTCTTGGAAAACAACAAGGATCTGACCGGCAGCTAGCCAAAAAGTGGATGGGACCTTATGATGTGCTGCTGACCCTGCATTCATCTGTCAAATTGGCTAGAATTAAACCCTGGATATATCACACTAGGTGAAGGCAGCTCATCCTCAACCTGACACCTCAGACAACCAGCCTGCCTCTTCATGTGAGCCAAGAAAAGACCTAAAGATGTATTAAAGAAAAAAACACAGAGATGAGTACTATCCTTTTCTTAACATGAACTTCTTAACAAGTTTTATAGTCATTAGATTATTTATCTCTGATAAAACGAACCTTTTAGCTGAATAGGCACAAATGGTACCTTCCTCCAGAACAGAACAGACTGCTGGGTCTGTGGGGAATTGCCCTTTCTTCCACTGCAGGCTTGCCATGGTGCATCCAAGCCACCAACCTAAGTACTTGATGTCATTTCTACACCTGGTATGGGGCACTTCACCCATTTTCCTTTCATGGCCATAACTCATCTCATCATAAGCCTCAGGAATTTCCTACTTGCCAGGAAATCAGAAAACATGTTTTTCAACTAAGTTGTGAGCAGGTCAATGTCACCTCTACCTTGGGATATGCTGTACATGATGGTGTCAGATGGCTGACAGAGGTACAAATACAGGTAATAAGTCAAGCACCACTGTGCACTGAACACCGCAATAGCAGCACACCTCAAGCTAAGACCTGGAACATGGGATGGTTACCTCCCCAGCAATGTCATCATTGTTTGGCTGGGATAGCAAAACAGCTCCTTCTCGCATAGAGAAGGAGCTTCTCCCAACCCTCCCCGCTGGGGCTGGCTGTAAGCCTGTGGCACTCACAGCTGGCCCTATGGCAAATGCATCTGGGAGCACCCTTACCTTCCAGGATGAATCCTGTTCCATCTAGACTCTTTGCCTGCCAACTGAGAAAGTACAAACGCCAGACACCACTGTTGAAAATGGGCATCCTGGTGGTTTTACCCATTGGCCATCTTTTCCCCTCAGGCAGTGACCACATATGTAGAATTACAAGTAGAGGCCCTGGCTAAGCATACAGCTGCTGCCTTTAATAACATCCACCATGCCATCACCCTTGTTACTGAGGAAACTTTCAGATTAGGCAAGTGGCCTTACAAAACTATATGGCCCTGGATATCCTGACTGCAGCCTAAAGCAGCACTGTGCATTAAGACTATTGTCTGTATATACGAGATTATTCTCACAATACAACCTAAGCTATGCATGCATTGGATACTCATATTCTGCTATAGATGCCTTCTCCGAATAATGGCATGGCTTAGTCAGCCACTTAGTGCATGGAAGACTTTCACATATAGCATGATTGGTATTTTGCTCATTGTCTTCTTCAGCTGCTGTGGATTTTATTGCTGTTGTATACTCTGCAAGGATGCAGGAAAGATGTCCTCAGAAGCTCCTGTGTCCCTGCACCATAATGCTCCTGCAAATTCCTACTACAAGTCTAGGAACTTGAGAATATTTCCAACTTCAGGCGGACAAATTCCATTCTGGTACCTCCTAACTATGCCCCTTCTCAGCAGGAAGTAGGCAGATCGACTATGCCACCCATTTTCCATAGAAATGGAATGGAATTTGCACAATGGAAAGTTGTAACCAAGTGGCTTAGGTTAAAAATGCACTTTGAATGTTTTTTTTTCCTTTCTTGCTTTTAGCCTTGAAAACATACTTTGAAACTCTTGGTTTCCCTCCCTTCCCACCAGACACTCCCTTACACTGCTGGCTTATCTAATTATGTGCTTGCTAGAAGTTCCAGGGGCTAATTTTGAGACAAATCAGACATGGAGACTCAGCTACAAAATTCCAGAGATTACTTCAAGGAGGTTAGTCTACAAGCTGGCCATTGTGAAGATGACACCAGCCTATGCTCCAGGTGGACCATGACTCAAGATAGCCACTAGGACAAGACACACAGACCTTGCACCCAGCATCACCCCTGCATGCCTTCAACCCCAAGTTCCCCTTTTTCAACCTCTCTCCTGAGCCAAAACTTTGGAATGGTCTTTTAAAGGCTGAGCTCGCTTTCAGTTACACATATATGTAAAAGTCTCTTAATACAGTATATCTTGAACCAAAATTTACCTTCAAATTTCTCTCTGTTAGCAAAACATCTTTCATTATACCACAATTTTCCTTTCACATAGTCGACCTACGTAAATAAAGAAAAATATCACTTAGCCAATATGTAGATGTAAGATATCTTAGATATGAGATAGAAAAAAACCAAAAATTTGCAAAGGTTGATAGTTCAGGAATGTGAGACAAATAAAGAGACAAAAATTGTATGCAAATGAAAGATTGTAGAATGAGGACAAGAAGCAAGAATATACATTTTGAACAATGCACAAAAAAGGAATAAAAAGAAATTGCACATGGATTAGCATACATTAGTGGAGGATGCCCTTGTCTATGAACTCTCTTTCAGAAGCTACCAGAAGCTATTAGTCGTTCAGCACAGTTACAATGGGTCACATGTTTATCTTTTATTCCTCATTAGTGGCAGCTGGGTAGCTTTCCCAGCAGCCTGACAGCAGCAAGGAGCAACAGGAAAAGGGCTTTGAAAATTGGTCATGAGAGAGAAGCTTCAAATATATTGAATGTTGGATATTGATGTTGGATATTAATTTAATGCAACAGTTTGAGATTATTTTATTATAGGAAGATTCTGACCCTCAAATATCTGTTGGGACATAAGAAGACTTTCTTACTTTTTTATAGACCAATAATAAAATCTGCCTGATCTGTGTGCAAAAGCCTTCGCTGCTAATGATCAAACTTGAACACAGGAGGAGTCATTTCTTTTTTTTTTTAATTGAGAAGGAGTCTCACTCTGTTGCCCAGGCTAAAGTGCAGTGGTATGATCGAGGCTCACTGCAACCTCTGCCTCCCAGGTTAAAGTGATTCTCCTGCCTCCACCTCTCAAGTAGCTGGGATTACAGGCACACAACACCATGCCTGGCTAATTTTTTTTGTATTTTAGTAGAGATGGGGTTTCACCATGTTGGCCAGGCTGATCTTGAACTCCTGACCTCAAGTGATCCACCCACTTTGGCCTCCCAAAGTGCTGGCATTACAGGCATGAGCCACCACACCGACCAAGGAGTCACTTCTATGTATGTATGCATGTATCAATATGGGGTCTTGGCTCTGTCACCCAGGCTAGAGTGCAGTGGCATGATAGTAGCTCACTCCAGCTTCAAACTCTTCAACTTAAGCAATCCTCCTGCCTCAGCCTCCCAAATAGCTGGGACCACAGGTGTGCACCACTATGCCTGAGTAATTTTTTAATTGTTTGAGAGAAAGGATTCTCACTATATTCCCAGGCTGGTCTAGAACTCCTGATCTTAAGCAATTCCCCCACCTTGGCCTTGTAAAGCAGTGGGATTATAGGCATGAGCCACTGTGCCCGGCCACCAACAATTTTTTTTAAGTATCTACATTGTGCCACGTACTGTACTGAGAATTTTCATATGTAATGTTACTTAATCACCTAAGAGGTAGTAGATATTGTTATGCTTATCCTAAGAGGTAGATATTGTAATGCTCATTTTAAAATGAAGAAATTGAGGTCCAGAGAGTCATACAACTTGTTCAAAGTTTTATGTCATATGGCTAAGTTAGTCCAAATTTGAATCCAGTCTGTCTTTATTTATTCACTCAATGACTCAACAAATATTCATCGAGACTGCCTATATGCAAGGCTGTATGGTAACTTACCAGGACACAATAGTAAGTAAAATAGGCCCTGACTGGAACCTAAAATCTTGTGAGGCTACTCTGAAGCTCAACAGACAAAATAGGGTGATAATGATAGGAATTTTTGCTGAGAACTGGGAGAGTGCACAGGAGGAGCACCTTGGTGGTCAGGGAGGGATTTCTGAAGGATGCTGAAATTCTCTAAGTGAAATAGAAGGAGGGAGTGCATGCTAAGAAGACAAAACATGTTATGCAAAGGAGTCGAGGTTGAGAAATGCTGGCGGGTTCAGGGCAAGTGAGTGGTTTAGCCTGGCTGGCCAGGATGGTTGCAGGTAGAGGCAAGCACGCTCAGGCTGAAGCAGAAAGCATTTTGTGTCTCACGAGAATTTCAATTTTATCCTTAAAGAAGTGATCCATATTCCTCGCTGTTGCCACTTAACAGATTTTGGTGGATAACTAACAGACTTTACCTCATGCCAAATCCCCAATTTAGGGATCTTATACTTCCTATTACCTTTGTCTGGAAATGCTCTGTCAAAATAATTACTCCAATTCATTCAAGTTTCTGCTTAAATTTCATCTCTTTGAAAAGGCCTGCTTTAATCACCCTATTTAAAATAGAATATTATCTTCCCCTAACTTTTTCTCTTACCCTGCTTTAATTTCAACAAGCACTTATTACTATCTAAGATCACATTATATATTTGTTTATGCATTTTTTAATGGTCTAGCCCCCCTCAGTAGAATGTTAAGCTACATCAGAGTAGGGACTTCGTCTCGTTCACTATGGAATCCCTCTTATCTGAACAATAATGGAATATAGGAAGTGCTCAACAAATATTTGTTGAATGAATGAGATTGACTGAGTGAATAAATCATTAAGTATTCACTCATTCAACTACCTGCCCAAACATCCACATATATCTCATTCTTAACATCTTTACTTCAATCATTAGTAAAAGAGGTCTTACCCAAAGGTAGATCCTTATAACCCTTAAAAATAATTTCACTTTCCCCCTTCCCTCCACTCTCCAATCCCAGTACCTCTCTACCTTTGGAACCCTATATTTCCCCTCTCCCTCATTACTACCAACCATCCTTGAGTTTTAATAAGATATTTTAGTTTAATAGGATTTATCATAATATCCCTGCAAATCGTAAAAACCTCCATGAAGGGCAATTTGTGATTATTTTTTAATGTTGCATAAGTATTTACCCCTTGATCTCCCAATCCGAGTTCTAGGATGTATTGTATCTATATATCTGGACACATAAAATTTCTAGGTACAAAATTATTCATGGCAGCATTGTTTGTAATAGCAAAATATTGGGAAATTACCCAAGCATCCGGCAATGGATGATAATGTGAACAAACTCTGGTTAGTTCATACAATGGAATACTTGAAGCTATAAAAAAGAAACGAAAAAGAAAAGAAAAAGAGGCTATTCCCCATTTATTAATATGGATTTTTTTCCTGTGATTTGTTGATAAGTGAAGAAAATAATTTAGCATACTTTGTATATGGTATAATAAAGTGAAGAAAAGAATACATATTCATAATTATTTGAATTTCCATTAGAAAACACTGAAATGTCAAGACAAAAGTAATAATCTAGGAATAAGTAAAAGAAATAAAAAAAAACTGAAATGATATAAAATTTAAAAAAATGATTACCTGTAAGGGATGGAAAAATCAGGGTGAATGCACATAGAGGTGGGATAAACTTATCAGTGTATATCTTTATGTAACTTTTTTAGTTTTTAACTATGTGAATGTACTATTTGAACATCATAATTTTTAGGTATTGAAAATTCTCATTTCCCTTGCAGCATGTCCTTTCTTGCTATAGGCTGTGTGGGAGGTGGGGCCTTTGGGAGGTGAGAAGGTGAATAGAATTAGTACCCTTATTTGATGTGGGGGTGATTCGGTGAATCAAATTAGTGCCCTTATTAAAGAGAACCCAGGGAGACCCCTTGCCCCTCTGCCATGTGAGGACACAGTGAACAGATGGCTATCTATGATCCAGGAAGGCAGCCCTCACCAGACACTGAATCTGACTGCACCTTTATCTTGGACTGTCTAGTCTCCAGGACTGTGAGAATTAAATTTGTGCTCTGTATAAGCCACTCAGTCTATGGAAACTTTGCTACAGCAGCCCAAATTGGCTAGGATGTCTTTGTTCAAACATCCTTTTCTAGGCTGGGTGTGGTGACTCAGGCCTGTAATTCCAACACTTTGTGGGGCCAAGGCAGATGGATTGCCCGAGGTCAGGAGTTTGAGACCAGCCTTACTAAACTGGTGAAACCCAATCTCTACTAAAAATACAAAAATTAGCTGGGCATGGTGGCACATGCCTGTAATCCCAGCTACTCAAGAGACTGAGGCAGGAGAATCACTTGAACCCAGGAGGTGGAGGTTTCAGTGAGCCGAGACTGCCACTGCACTCCAGCCTGGGTGACAGACGGAGACTCCATCTCAAAAAAAAAAAAAAATCCTTATCTAGCACTCCATTTTGACACACAGATAGACAGAAAACATATGAATAAATATAGGATAAAACGAGAGAAACAGCCACGTATTTCTCATCACTAGTCCCTTCCTCATTTTCTTCCCCTTTATTGAAATGTCTGTTCTTTTTCATTTGTTTTATTAAAGTTCTTTCTTGAGTATTTTTCTTAGTTGGGATAACCAGGTCATATACTCTCTTAATCTGAAAGATGAATAATCTCTTATAATCTGCAAATAGAAATTCTGGATTTTGGTTCTTTTGTCTTAACAACTGCAGATGTTAATTTCACTGTCTTGAACCTTCTACTGTTATATAAACAAAATCTAATACCAGTGAGGTATATTTTGCATTTGCTCTTTCAAGTTTGGATACTTGTAGTATTTCCCCTTAACCTTATAATTGAGTAATATTCCTTGGATATACCTACATTTTTTCAGTGCTCCCTGGAATTTAGTTGATTGTAATATATAGTCTTGGAACTTTCTTAATCTCAGTTAATCTTCTTCTATTTTTTGTTTGTTTGTTATTCACTGTCTTCTATCTGTTCCTTTTTAAATACATCTGAAAACTCTTTTGCTAATCTGTTAGACCTTCTGGATTGTTCCTCAAAGGCTCAGGTTGCCCTTATGATTTCTAATCATGTTCCTTAGATGGTTTGAGAAGTTTCTTCATCTTGGTCTTCCATGCCACTACTCTGCATTTAAACAGTGGCTATTCTGTCCTTCAATTTATTCCATTTTTAATGGAAATTTTGGTATTTAGTCCCAGGAAGTATTTTGATGCTGCACTTGAAGCTCTTTATCGGTATTGTCTGTGTTCAAAGCACACTTAAGGTAGCTACCTTAAGTGTTCAAAGCACTTATACAAATATTCATTGAGGCTGCCTACGTGCAAGGTCATGTGCAGGATACAATAATAAATAAGATAGGCTTTGACCAGAACCTAAAATCTTGTGAGGCTAGTCTAGGGGCTCAACAGACAAAATAGGGTGATAATGATAAATTATCTAATACCTCAGTGCCAATGATAGTAATCACAGAGTAGGTGCTCATTGGTATTTGTGAAATGATTTTATTTAAAAATGTTCTTGTTCAATTGTTGCCTCATCCACCAGTGACTCTAGTATTATTCTAATGATCTTTGCTCTCAGAATGCCAGGCTACCTTACGTGTGCTTTGAAGAGAGGGCTCAGGTATGGTTTGTGGAGAACCTCAAATTTTGACAACTTGAATAATAGCTGCCATGCCACCAGCTCAGAACCAGAAGGGGCTCCCCTCTTTCCAGGTCTCCTTCAACCTGCCCACCTCAGGCACAGGGAGAATGCCGCCTTCCTGGTAGGCTCATCTCCAGCCTCACCCTCAGCCACACTCCCAAAGCTAAGAGAACCCTTCCTTAGGAGTTTGCGGAGCTCTGCCAGCCAAACTCCCTTGAGAATACTTCACCTTCTAATCCTCTAATCTCGGCTCTGTGTTGTCAAGCACTTTATTCTCAGGTAACCCATGAACGAGGTAATGATATGCCAGATCTCCTCAGTGAGATTTCTCAAAGCAGGCTTCCAGTGATCCCAGCTGCCCAGTGGCCCCAGCAGCCTTTTGACTTAGCAGGGCAGGTAGGCTGAAGATGGAAGTTAAAGGGAGTTAAAGGTCATCGTCTCCTCCATTCATTTACTTTACTTTTGGTGTGATTCTTCTTTAGGTGTAGCTTTTTAAAATATATGTTGGTTTTTCTTCAGTTTACTATACTGTTCCTTTCTACTTATTGTAATTGCTGACATATTTGGATTTATTTCTACTGTTTTATCTTTTAGTTTGTTTTCTATTCTTTTACCTTTTTAAATTTTTTTATTTTTATTTTTTTTTATTTTTGAAAGAAAGAAAAAGAGAAAAAAAAGTGAGAGTGAAAGAAAGAAAAAAAAGAATATAAGAGAGAAAGAAAGAGGAAGAGAAAGAGAGAGAGAGAACGGGATTCTTGTTCTATTGACCAGGCTAGAATGCAGTCTAAAAATGGGTATTAAAAACCTCTTTTATGCCAATAATTGTATTTAACTTAACAATGGAGACAGGAAAGAGTAAGGGATGAAAATAACAAAGATGCAGCCAACCAATATTTTATTTAAACCTAAGAAACGCTATGCAATTGCTGAGGAGTGATTTACTTCCAATTATGCTGTCACTTTCAAAATAGGTGTAATGTGATACTGAGAAAAATGTATGTTTTGTGGATTTGGGGTGGAGAGTTCTGTAAATATTTGTTGAGTTTACTTGTTCCAGGTCTGAGTTCAAGTTCTAGATATCTTTGTTAATTTTCTATCTCGTTGATCTAATATTGACAGTATAATGTTAAACTCTCCCACTATTATTGTGTGGGAGTCTAAGTCTCTTTGTAAGTCATTAAGAACCTGCTTTATGTAGCTGGGTGTTCCTGTATTGGGTGTGTGTATATTTAGGATTGTTAGCTCTTCTTGTTGCATTGATCCTTTCACCACCATGTAATGTCCCTCTTTGTTTCTTATGGTCTTTGTTGCTTTAAAGTCTGTTTTATCAGAGACGAAAATTGCAGCTTCTGATTTTTGTTTGTTTGTTTGTTTTTTCTCTCCATTTGGATGGTTCCTCCATCCCTCTGTTTTGAGTCTTTGTGTATCCTTGCATGTGAGATGGGTCTAGATACAGCATACTGATGGATTTTAGCTTTTTATCCAATTTGCCTGTCTGTGTCTTTTGACTGGGGTATTTAGGCCATTTAAATTTAGGATTAATATTGATACATGTGAGTTTGATACTGCCATTTAATGCTAGCTGGCTGTTTTGCCCATTAGTTGATGTAGAGTCTTCATTATGGTGATGTTCTTTACCTTTTGGTATGTTTTTGGAATGGTTGATACTGGTTGTTCCTTTCTATGTGTAGTGCTTCTTTCTGGAGCTCTTATAAAGCAGGCCTGGTGGTGATGAAATCTCTGAGTTCTTGCTTGTTCTCAAAAAATTTTATTTTTCCTTCACTTATGAAGCTTAGTTTGGCTGGATATGAAATTCTGGGTTGAAAATTCTTTTCTTTAAGGATGTTGAATGT
>CAUYLG010008225.1:0-16608 GCA_963573385.1 Cacajao melanocephalus | reverse complement strand
TTAAATCTTCTTTCAAGGTTCTTAGTTTCTTTGCATTGGGTTAGTACATGTTCTTTTAGCTCACAGAAGTTTCTTATTATCCACCTTCTGAAGCCTGATTCTGTCAGTTCATCGCACTCATTGTCCATCATGCCTTGTTCTCTTGCTGATGAGGAGCTGCGATCCCCTGTAGGAGGAGAGGCATTCTGACTTCGGGTGTTCTCAGCCTGTTTGCACTGGTTTCTTCCCATTTTTGTGGATTTATCCACCTGTCGTCTTTGTAATTGCCAACTTTCAGATTGCGTCTGAGTGGACGTCCGGCTTGTTGGTGATGAAATTTTTTCTGTTTCTTAGTTTTCCTTTGGCAGATGCCCCTTCCCCACAGAGCCAGGCCTTCCCGGGTTCAGCTGTGTTTACTGTGAAACTCTCAGTCCTCAGCGCTTCCAATTGCTGTTCTCCTTGTGGGGATGAGACCAGCTGAGCCTGACTCAAGGGGCACCCAGTAGCATATACTCCGCACTGAGAAGCGATGCGCCGCACGGGGGCGCCGACAAAACAGCCGTGCTGGCCAAAAGGGTCGCACTGGCGACCCGTGTGGCTCCTCCGCTGGGTATCTCCCAGTTTGTGGGCAACAGAAATTTGTCTAAAATTGCGGCATCCACTCGCTCTGTGCACTTTCACTGGGAGCTGCAATCCTGAGCTGCTGCTAAACGGCCATCTTGGATCTCTCTCCGCCCGGTGTTGAAGTTTTTTCTGTTTCTTAGTTTTCCTTTGGCGGACGCCCCTTCTCCACAGAGCTGGACCTTCCTGGTTCGGCTGTGCTTGCTGTGAAACTCTCAGTCCTCAGCATTTACAGTTGCTGTTCTCCTTGTGGGGATGGGACCAGCCGAGCCTGACTCAATGGGCACCCCGTCCCATATACTCTGCACCGATAAGCGTCGTGCCGAGGCGCTGGCAAAAGAGCCTCACCGGTCAAAAAAGTCGCGCTGGCGACCCGTGTGGCTTCTCCGCCAGGACTCTCCCAGTCTGTGGGCAAAAAATTCGTCTGAAAGTGCGGCGTCCACTCGCTGTCTGTGCTTTCACTGGGAGCTACAATCCTGAGCTGCTGCTAGTCGGCCATCTTGGATCTCTCTACACACCTGGTCTTTTTATCTCATTGACTTATTTAGAGCCAAAGTAATGTGGCAGAAGGAATGTGAGCTTTAGAACCAGACAGGATGGCTTCTATTTTGGCTTTAATACTTATTCCTTGTGTGATTCTAGAGAATTACTTTCTCTCTCTCTACCTCAGTTTCTCTATGGTAAAATGAAAATAAAATTGACGGAGATAAGTCAGTTGGGTTGTATGGAGGATGAAATAAATGTACATGAAACATTTGGAGTTTTTGGTGTATATTCATTGTTCATAAATATTAACTAATTAGTAATGCTTTTTGCCTGACCTCATTAGACATTTGAATTTGGTGACTGTTGCATAGTAGAAGACTTTGTTTCTGAATTGCCTTATGTGTTAAACAGAATTTATCAAACTCTGTGTTATAGTATAAATGATCATCTACATTTTGCTCTTGTCTACTAAATTATATTCTCCAGAGTTTCTGCTATATAGCAAGTGATTTATAGATTTAAGATTTATGGCTTTAGATATTCTTGCTACATGTTTACTACAAAAGTTCTTTGTTTTTCCTAATCCTCTGCATATATTGTTTTAGCCACAATCCCAGGGGGATAGGATTTATTAACATCTGACCGTGATTGTGTGGGTGTAGGGGATTTTAGAGACTTCTGATGAAAATTTGAACATGTGTATGAGTATTTTACAAGATGATGATTTTAGAGATAAAGTAAATAGGATGGAGGAGCATTTTGTTTTGGAAAAGGTGATCAAGAATTTGTGTATTCAGGAGTATCTCTGGAGCTTTTCCTCCATAGGTGAAGACCGTATCCTATAAAATAATCATTTTATTTGGACTTGCTTTTTACCACTTGTCTTTTCTCTTACCATCTTCTTTCTCTCTTGTCCTTGCTGCTCCTGATATTTACAAGATTATGTTACTTACAGTGTTTTGCATGAAAATTGGTTAACTTGGTTTAGTTTTTGGAAGAGTTATGATTAGGGAAGGTAATTTGTATCTTATGGACATAAAAAATTTACAGTGTACCTTGGAAGTTAAAAATAATTTAAAACAAAATTTGATCAATATGGAATCATTTATATAAGTTAGAATTGGGAGAGAAAACTTTCAAAATGACAAAAGGAAATATAGGTAGTTATTTATATAATCTTGTAAGTATAACACCAGAGGTGGAAATGATACTCGACATACAGATATGTTTGGGCACATAATAAATTACCTATGTCAAAAACTGTCATTCAACTCAAAGACATATATGTGAGAAAAATGTATGTATTATATGACCAAGGTTTAATATCCTTAATACTTAAAGCATGCTAAGAAATCATGAAGACAGACATAACAATCAACTCCATTAACAAAAGACAATAAACAAATGTTAAAGAAACAGTATCTCAGTAATTATCAAGCAAATGCAATACAAAATTTGACTATCATGTTGGTTCAAAAAATCAAAGAGGAAACATCCATTGTTAACAAGAATCAAGGGGAAATGAATTGTTCTGTTAGGTAACCTTTATAGAGCACAATTTGCCAAAATCTTATTTTTTAAATGTATTTTTTAATCCAGCTATTGTACTTGAAGAATTTATCCTAAGGAAATGATCGTGGATATGATACAGAGATACTGCTAAAGCATACTTATTTTTGAGCCTGTATTGAACAACTGAAAATATCTTGTTAAGGAATTGGTTACATAAATTGTGCTGACTATATAATAGAATGCTAGGAATCATTAGAAATTATAGTATAGACATATAATTGTTATTTTGTTTTTAAACTGGGAGGAAAACTGAATTTAAAGTATTCATAGATTACATAATCACTATGTTTAGCATGTTATGGATCACATTAAAACCATATGTGGTATAAACACCCAGAATAAAGACAGGAATTATATGTGTAATACACTGAAATGTTAACACTAATATTTCTAGCTAATAGTATGAATAATTTTAATTTGCTGTATTTTCTGTATTTTGAAAGTTTCCATTGTGAATTTTTTTATTTTGGCCATAAAAGGATGCTATAAATGTGAGAATATTCTCTTTAATTTAGAGTTTAGCTTATTTATTGAAAATAAATTTGATTCAAAATTGAGATAAAGATTAGAAATGAAGCTCAGATTTTTTAGAAGTGTTTGAAATGGAAATTTTTTTGCTACCTTTTTCCTTTCTTTGCATAAGCCTACCGATGTGAGGCAATAGTCCCTGGAGCCTGGGGAAAACTTGTTAATATGTGTAATTCTCATTTAATCATTTCAGTCTTATATTTATTCCCAGTCATAGCAGACAAAGAATTTATTATTTTTCTCTGTATTTTTCCCCCCTCCCAGGTAGTTACTTTTGGTGACATTGTCCAGTTCCCACAATGTATCATTCCTTATCTGAAACTAGACATCCTCTGCAGCCAGAAGAACAAGAAGTAGGCATTGACCCCTTGTCCAGTTACTCTAACAAGTCTGGAGGTGAGTTTTATATTCCAATGCTGTCTGCAGGTAGGATACTGGGAAACCTAGCAGAGGGCCTTCAGTTAGCTCTGTCTACCTTAGTGTGTAATTCTCTTGAAGCTGAGCAGGCCAATGTTAAGTACATTACTCTGGATATGTATAGAGCACTCTTGACACTGATGAATACTCGAACAAGTCAGCTTTCAGTTATCCACAGAGACATTAGCTAAATTTTTTACACAGTGGTGTTCTTTAAAAGAAAATAATAAACTGAATAATGACTTTAGCATAAGAATGTTGAAATGTGAAATGGACTTGGTCAAACATCTTTTTAAAGAATCTTAAATTTTTGGCATTGATTTTGCAGGGATTTTTTTCCTCTTCAGTAGATTGAGATTATTCCAGCATAAGACTTGATTCATCCTCTTTTTTTCTGTTAAAAAAATTGAAATTTGTGTTATATTTTAAACAGTCTATGCATTAAAATTATTAAATGGTAGACTGTTAAAAGGTAGACTTAATTCAGGTTCTCCCCTGTAAAAATTTATCAAATGTTTATGTATCAAAACTCTATTATTTTCTCTGTATTTACTTAATGATAGTAATAACATAGTTTCTTAGAAGGAAGCAGTTGAATTTGTGAGAATTCTGGAAGCCTTATCCTTATTTTTTAAGCAATTAATAAATATTTGATAAAGTTCATTGACTCAGTGACTGCTTGTAATTTTTCACTTGTGAAATGCAGGTATCAAGATTGGGATATCTATTTTAAAACAAATTAGTCAAAGTAGAGGGACAAACTGTTATAGAAAAGGAAAATTAGTCAAAGTAAATCATGTGTGTTATATCCTTCAAATAAAATGATTTTTCTGTTTATATTGATGTCAAAGTCTGCTTTTAACTCATGTTTTGAGAATTAAAAAAAAAATTGACTTCTTCCTAAAGTGGGTATTTCTTGAGAACACAGACTTTATGCAGAATGTTTATTTTTTGTGCATTCTTTAATACCTCCTGCATACAAATGCCATTGTTGTTTTTAATTAAAATAGGAGATAATTTGTCCAACTTGTGATTTAATTTTTTAATTTTTATATTTTTTGTTAAGAACTGAAGACTTATGTTTAAGATTTTGATAATATGAAAATTAGTAGTGTCCATTTCAATTTCAGTATTTTAATAATCTCAGTGCTAAGCATGCCACCTTTTCTAGTGATATTTTCTCTTAAATGTAATGCTTATAATAAGCATTCATAATTAAATAAGACAAATCATTTTGTTAGCACTTTTGTAAGTGGGTGTTTTAAAAGTGAATGTCTTTGGTTTACAAGTATATATAGTAGTTTCTCCAAAATATTCCATACTATTTCTGATTAGTCTTGTTATTTGAGGACATAGTTTTTTGTTGTTGTTATTTGTTTTTTTAAGTGGGTATTTTTCTATGGTCTATTTCATTAAATACTGAGTTTTTTTTTTTTAACCTGGTTAAAAAACATTTTAAATTAATTTTATCCTTTATTGTTTATGGGAATAAGTAGTTACCTTTACTAAAAAGGCTTTTCGTTTATATCCTAGCCTAACATTTCTGAGACATACTAAGTTATTAGGACTGAATTGATGTTTAAAAGTGCCATTAATTCATTTACCCCAAATGTTCATTAACAATGTAAATGTATGCTGATGTTCTATGAGACAAGGAAGTGACTAATGACTCTTCCAACTAACAACACTTAAAATGAATAGAAACTTTAGATAGCTAATCTTGAAGTAATCAAGACCCTCATTCAGCTTGGCATCTCTGTATGCTCTAAAACAGCTGTCAACTGTTAAAAATATGTACAAAACACACATACGCACAGGCACATGCAGAAAGAAAGATATGTAAATATCTTGTCCTTCAAAGCCATAAAGGTTGCTAACCATAGTGGGCTTTATGCATTGTATAGGTAAATATCTTATATAAAGCATCTATTTCATCTTCTTTTATTTTCTTTTTGCAGAAAAATATGTGTTGCATTTTAATGAGGTTGTTATATTACTTGAAGAATCATCCCCTTTCTATTTTGTTTTTTTATTTTAATGTATTTCTTCCATGGGCTTTCTTAAAGTATTTTGAAGCTTTTTACACATTTCTGCTATAATCTTTAGGGGATGATTCATTTTCTAAGTATTTAAACACTGCATTTCAGTGGTTTGCCTGTGTAGAAGTCATGCATAATTTTTAAAAACATTTCTTTTCATAGATTCTATTAGTAAACAAGATAAGTCTTTAATTTCTGAAATCTGAATTTTATCATGTATAAAGAAATAGTACTGTTGAATGATTGTGAGAATTCTGGAAAAGATTAGAAAAAACATCCCGATAATAGGAATGGTGAGAAAAAACTACATATCACTGGCTTATTTTCATGGCTGGTTGAGAAAAGTAAGTGAGCGTAGAAAAAAGAACTATCCGGATATATATATATATATACACATATGTATGTCTTAAGAGATGTTTTCCATGTAAATTAAACTTTTAACTGCTTGAATTATTGTTTCAAATAGAGAACAGCATAGAAAATATGACATTTTCTGTGTGCCCTATTAGGTTTAGTTTACATGAATTACCATATAAAATTCCAAGATCTAAGACCTAAGTTAATAACTGATAAGTTACTAGTAATTCAGCTAAAAACAAAAAAGCAAAAATATTTGTTAGACTATTTGATTATATGTTCTTAACCTTTAATGACCAATAAAATTAAGAAGTAATTATTTTATTACTTCTTCATTATTACTATACTGAAGTTAGCAGTATCAAAATTCAGGTCTGCTTAACCTAGTAATTAAATAATATTGTTGGAATCACTTGTTTTCACAAGCTTATAAGAGATTGGAATGTCATCAGTGATGAGAGAAATTTTTCTATAGGAGACCCTTTGTTAGTCTGTTCTTAACTCGCTGTGAAGAAATACCCGAGGCTGGATAATTTATAAAGAAAATAGCTTTCATTGGCTTATGGTTCTGCAGGCTGGCACAGAAAGCATGGCACAGGCATCTTCTCCTGGTGAGGGCCTCAGGAAGCTTTCAATCATGGCAAAACGCAAAGGTGGATCAGGAAACGTGATTCCCAGTGTTGGAGGAAGGTTCTGGTGGGAGGTGAATAGATCAGGGACTGATCCCTCAAATGGTTTTGCACCATCTCCTTTGGAAGGGACATACATCCAAACCATATCAGGTCTCTTTTGAGAATGGCATTTTGTTAAATATTACTAAAGGTTTTAGCTTAAATTTTGTATGTCAGAGTATTCACCTTCTTAGTTAACAGCTTTTATATGTTTAGATAATTACCTAACCTTTGTCTCTGTACAATATTTGTTTCAAAGCTTTCTTTCTATTGTCATTCATAAAATGTTTTGCAACTTAAAAAAAAATTCCAAGATGTTCAGAATCCTGCCAACTCCATTTTTGCTTCCTATAATTTTGTTTTTTCCCCAAGTATTCCTTTCTTTCCATTACAATGACATGTTTTAGAACTAGAAGGGAGTGCCCTGGCTTTATTAATGAAGAAATTGGTAATTTAAAATAGTTGACTGATGTTGATATAATAAAATGATGCTGTCCTATCATGATCTTTATTGTTGTTTTTCATATAGTAGAGGTGGATTTAAATTTGATTAAAAGATGAGTGTGTACTGCTGAAGATATCTAGATATCTGATTAAAGTATAAAAATGGTGTCTAAAGTACTGTAAACCCTACTCTGGGCTAATTAGTTGGAGTCATCTTAGAAATGAAAAAAGTCTTTTTACTTTCTTCCCTGAGTTACAACTCTTTAGTGACTTCCCATTATATTAACAAAATCCAGATTGTTGACTGTGATGTGCATGGCTCTCTTCTTGTCTGTCTGGTCTTGCTCAGCTGTGCTAAGCCAGTTGTAAACTCGGCCCTTCCTACATGCCATTTCTCTGACATTATTTTTGATTCCTTCAGAGCACTCAACAATATATAATCCTATATTAATTTGTTCCCGTGTTTATTGTCTCCTTCTCTCAAATGTGAGCTTTCTGAGGGCAGGAATTGTGTTGGAACTGTATGTATACCTAGTACGTGGCACATAGGCACCACTCAGTAAATAATGAATGAACACACTGTGTTGTTTTATCAGTACTCAAACTGATAATTGCTTAATGCCTTTTACTTCCATCTATCTTTGTTTCCTCTCTTAAGTTGTAATGTATCAACTCTGTTTTATTGTCCCTGATAATTCTGGCACTTGAATTTTTCTTCTTTTAGGGTTTCAAAAGTCAATATACTCTCCTCTTTTATCCTCTGTTCTCTTTGATCTCTCTTCCTTTGAAGTCCTTCTAGATCGCTTATTCCATGTTTTCTTTTAAATATGACCCATATCAGAATTTGCATTAAACCAAATGGGCAGAGAGTTTTCTGGCAAATAAATGTCAAGTTGTGATAATCAAGAATTAATGAGTTAACCTACAGCAATAATCACTTGGCAAAGGGAAGGATAAGGAAATAAATTATTACTTTTTTAAGAAATTTGTGGCCATAATTTGGGAGCACAGACTACATGTAGTATGCTTACGTTTAATATTACATGTTTGATACACATAATTTTTAGTGAACATTTTATGTAGATAGTGCTCTTGATACCTGATTTCTAAAACTTACATGGTATATAGCAAATATTGTTTATTTTGCATATGAAATATGATATAACTGGTAACCTGTAGGGTTGACAGCTTTTCTTAAGTTTAAAACACTTTAAAAGTTTATTGGTTATCATTCAGTAAATATTTGAGTGCCTTGTGTATACTAGGATTGTTCTAAGTGCTAGAAATAAAACATTGAAAAAGATAAATACCGTTCCAGATACTATGGTTTTTATGGTTTGTAGCTAGGATTTGGGGGTGCCCAGCAGAGAAAAGAAAAATGATCAATAAAAATAGAGAATGGTAAGTGCTTTCCTAGAGGAATTAACAGTTGCTCAGTGAGTACATTGGTGGAAAATCCAACAGTGGTAATGGTGGATCAAGGAAGGTGTGATGTCTATCTAAGCCATAACCCAAAGAATGAGTAGCTGTTAGCTAGCTGATTGAGTAAAGAGTTTGTGCTATGAGCTTGCCCTCTGCTAAACACAGAGAATTTCAGTGTTATTAAAGGTAAAGAATTCAAAAGGAGAATGACTACAAATGAAACTGAAGACTAGGATATACTCCCTTATACTAGGAACAGTGGGTATTTCAGTGAAAGAATCTTGTGGCCAGATTTGCATTTTACAAAGATTATTCTGGCTGTAGTAGGGTGAATAAACTACAGTGTTGGGGACAAGACTAGGGGCTGAACAATCATTTTAGAAACCTTTGAAATATTCTGGGTGAGAAGATAGTGGCCTATACTGGAATTTATCAATGGAAATGGAGAGAAGTGGAAACATTAAAGAGCTATTTAGGAGGTAGAATTGACAGTTCTTGATCTAGTACTTGACTGGATATGGAGAAATGGTAGGGGAGGGAAGTTTGCAGTGACATACAATTTTCTGAATTGACTAATTAAGTCTATGATAATGCCAGTATTGAGACAGGGAAATCTAGAGAAAGAACTTTGTGTGGTACAGATGGGATAGAGGGCTGCAGAGGAGATTGGATGTTCAGGTTCAGATGTGAGTTAGAAGTACCTTTGGGCATTCAAATGAAGACACCCTGATGATTTTGATGTATGGGCCTGAAACTTAGAATTGGGCTGGAGATAAAGATTTGTCAGCTTAAGTATGGTAGCAAAAACAATGGCAATGATTGTGATTACCTCATAATACCATGTAGGGTGAGAAGAGGACCTAGGACCAATATCTAAGGAAAGTCATTTAAAGGCCTTGCAGCAGAAAAGGATCCCACAAAGGAGACTTAAAAAAAGAGGCTGGGGAAGTAGAAGGAAAACCAGGAGAGTGTGACACCAAAAAAGCTAAGATGTCAAGAGGAGAGTGAGCAAAACTGCCAGAGATTAGTAGAGAAAATAGAAACATCTAGTGGACAAAGTCATTGTGTTTGTGATAAGCACAGTGCTTTCTGTAATCTCAAGAATCCATACTCCAGCACTCTGTATATTTCATATAAATGAATTAGGTATTCTATGCTAAACTGACATGAGGAATAGAAGGGAAAAGGTACGACAGTACTAGAAAAAGTAAAAATCAGTGGAAAAGAGTTCTGTGGTCTTAGAAGTATAGAGGAGATGCAGTGTAGAGCAAAGACAGGAAGAGGGACATTATCTTCTGTTGTAATAACAGAAGGGAAGGAGAAAAAGAGGTGTTTAGGTGCAATAGTTCATGGATTTGATGGCAGAGTTGATTGAGATATCACTGATGTTTTAATCTCTTGTTTGATAAGTTAGGGTGATATTATTTGCTGACAGTGAATCATAAGGTGGTAGAGCATTTGAGGTTTTGTGGGGAGTAAAAAAGGTTAAAGTGGGTTGATAAGACAACCCTGGAGTCAAATGGAAATGGGACATCATATTTATGGGTGATTCCAGCTTGTAATGGTATGTGAGTACGTCCAGCAGAATTCAGCAGCTAGCATTAAGCCACAAAGAACAGCCAGGGGTTCTGTCAGGGCTATACAATAGGTAAACAGTAGCTAAGGAAGTTGATGGCTGCAGAATTCACTGATGGGTTGAGAATCTAAGGAAATTTGCTATCATGGAAGGTGGCTTAGAGAGGGCAGGGTAGAAAATTTTAGAAGGAATGGAGTCATGGGAGATGGAACAGAGTAGGTGATGGGAGTCCTGAAGGGAATGTGGGAACAATAGGGCCATAATGTTGCTTCATGTCTAAGAGTAACAGGAATGGTCAGGGTGGTGGTGAACTTTTCACAGTGATTCCTAATAACCTAAAATACTGTGTATTTTTTATTAAATGTGCCTATCTAACATATGTTCTAAATTCCCAAGAAAATAGTAACATGATCTTTTATCACGTCTCTTAATTCTTATGTGTTTGATAAATGCATTAATTTAGTGCAACATTGTGTGGTGGTAGCCAATAAAGCAGCTCAATACTCTCATTATTTCTGTGTAATAATTTGGATCTATAATGATTTGGCTAGGGCTTGACTTGAAGTGTCTGATAAAAAATTCTCCCTACATGTCAAGGAAAATGGCAGTTTAGGTAGTTGAAAAATTGTTGAGTTAGACTATAAGATTATCAAGGAAAATGGTAGCTTTATTCAAGACAGATTGTTAAATACATAGGAGAATTACCTGGAAGTTTTTGAATGTAGTAACAAGGATAAAAAAAAATGTATGAATTTTTAAAATGTCTCTTTAAAAACAGATTTTGTCAAGTGGTATGTCAATAGGACAAAGTGACATCCAAGAGCAAAGAACATGGCAAGCCTAGTTCCTCTAAATTAAACTGTTCAAAAATAAGTTGGATGTGAGAGACTTCAATTTGAAAGACCATGAGTTAGAGATCTGTGAGTCATCCTCCAGAAATGCCATTTCAAGGTATGAGACAAATAAGAAATCAAAGGAAAGAGGAAGGAAAGAGCTAAGGATTTATTTGTAGAAAGTCCCCATGATTAGATATTGGATAGAGGAAGTATTTTAATAGTACTTACTGGAGGAATAATCAAAGTAGGGGAAAGTCACAATGCCAAAATGGTAGAAGCCACAGCTATGAGAGCTTCCAGAAGGTTCAAAGTGAGCAGTTTTTTAAGCATTGCATAGGTTAAAGAGAGTTTAAGAGGAGGAAATACATGATTTGGCAATTGGAAGACTATTAATTATTTATTAGGGGTTAAGTCATTTTCAAGAAACTATTAACTCATTTGAGTGGACGGAGGCAAAGAAAGTGAACTCAAAATCTGATTCCAAATTCACATTAAAAACATAGTGATTAAATATTAATGATGCATATTTAGATGATGAAGAATACTCTTTAATGTTAGATTTGGGTGATTGTATATGTGTTTATGTATTTATGTTCTTACAGTGCATTGAGAAACTCACTACTGGTAAAATCTAGATCCTTAAAATTTGAGAAAAAAAAGTCCTCTGGTCTTATGATTTTTTTTTTTCGTTGAGTTGTCCATATCTTATTAATTAGATCTGCTTTTCAGTTTTATTCAGAATCTTTCATTGGTGTAGCAATTCCCTTTATTTGCTTGAGAGGAGATAGACTACGGTTACTTTAGAGTTGGATTTGTGTGAAGAGTCATTGAACCACCTTGCAAATACCTTGATATTATTCATTTCCCAGAGTCCTAGGAGCAAGGGAACATCACTGCTGACCAGACAGAGAAACGGTAGCCTTGCAGTAGCCCTTATCCACTACCCCCTTAGGTAATTCAGTCTGCAAAAGGATATCCATATCTTAAGATATATTCTCCACCAGCCTTTCTAGTATTCCTGTACCCTCAGACATGGGAAGTTGTGTGATGGTAGTTTTGGTTGATGGGTCTTGGCACAATTGGAGCAGACACTGGCGAGGTAGAGTATTACCTTAAAACCAAAAATACAAAACAAACATTTAGGTAAAAAGGCCTATAATGGAGCTTTTCTGAAACAAATATGTTGTTTGCTTTTTATTGATTCATTAATGGGGCCAAAAAAGACAGCAGAGTAAGGGTTTAGATTATTTTTTTCTTGATACAGAGTCTCACTCTTTCACATAGGAAGTGATAAAATCACGGCTCACTGCAGCCTTGACCTGGCAGGTTCAGATGATCCTCCTACCTCAGCCTCTTGAGTAGCTGGGACTACAGGAATGCGTCACCATGCCCAGTGAAGTTTTGTCCTTTTTTGTAGATTTGAGGTCTCTTTTATGTTACCCATGGTGGTCTCAAGTGATCTGCCTGCCTAGGTCTCCCAAAGTGCTGGGATTACAGATGTGAGCCACAATGCCTCACCTAGAATTTTTAAATAATGAAATAACCCAGCTTTCAGCCCACATGGCTTAGGAAAGTACATCAGAGTTACCACGTGGCTTCTCACATGATATAGTTCTTTTTTATTGATTTGTACATTAAAACAGATTTCTCCTTCATGGCTTGGTAGTGAAATGAATAATTAGTCCCTTTTCTCCACCTCCTCAATGCTTCTATTACCTCTTTTCATAGCTTTAGCCATTTAAAAAAACTACTGCAACTACTGGTCTTTAAGATTACAAGCTTTCTTTCTTTCTCTCTCTCTTTTTTTTCTTTTTTTTGAGACAGAGTTTCACTCTCGTTGCCCAGGCTGGAGTGCAATGGCACGATCATGGCTCACCGTAATCTCTTGCCTCCCAGGTTCAAGCGATTCTCCTGCCTCAGCCTCCCGAGTAGCTGGGATTACAGGCGTGCACCACCATGCCTGGCTGCTTTTGTATTTTTAGTAGAGATGAGGTTTCTCCATGTTGGTCGGTCAGGTCTCGAACTCCCGACCTCAGGTGATCCACCCACCTTGGCCTCCCAAAGTGCTGAGATTACAGGTGTGAGCTATTGCGCTTGTCACTTGCTTTCTTTGATATTACTCAATTATAGGGAAGAATTGAATATCCAAGGGAGGATAAGAGGAATGCAAGAAAAAAATTAAACTTTACTCTGGGAAATCACTCAAGGACTTCCTTAATCACTCTTTTATATCATTGTCCCCTTGCTGCCCCCCAACCAAAGTAGATGTTCCCAAAGACCTATTTATTCCAAGTTCATGTCTTAAAATTATCTGCTTACTTTGCTATATGACAGTCAGCAGTATAATAAAACAGTCAGGAGTATTTTTTTAATGTAGCTGATATATTTTGGTAAAATTCTCTTTACATGTAGTTGAGTTTTTAAAAAAAATATTTTCCTAGCATTACTTGTAGATATTTATAAATTTTCTTCTAGAACTAAGTTAGGCTAAGTGTGTGTGTTTCTCTTTAGGAGGTTTAAAAAATTATTGTATTACTACAGTCTTTTAGAATAGTGAGCACAGTAGTCAATTTAATGTTCAGAGTCTACATTACATTTGTAGATGTTCACATCTACTTTAGTGTATTGTAGCAGATTATAAATTATATGTGTCATTTTTGGTAAAAAGATATGTTATTGTGCTATTTTTATTATTTCAGTCATCGTCTGTCTTCGAGTTTTTAAATGTGAGTTTTTCCATAATTATTCTCCGACATTGTTCTGTTCTTAAAAGATGTCTGACCAAAACCTTTGATAATACACTTTGCCCTATCAATATGTCATTAATCTAGGCTCAAGTATTTTTTGTTCTTGGCATTCTATGAGAATTGAAAATAAATTAGTTCACCATCACTGTATACTTTTGCTGGAATGAGGGCTTCCTTGTTAATTAGTTGTTTTGAAACTTGAAATCATTCTTTTCATAAATACTAGTATTTTATTCTGGAGTTTGGGTAGCTCCTTGACTTTCCTGAGAAGGAATCCCGTGTGACATATATAGGAAAGCACAAGGGAAGAAATGTTATGCAAACTTCAAGCTGTTTTTACATGTTAGGAAAATTTGAGTGTTTTAAGTGGAAGAAATTATGAAAATAATAAATCATAAAAATTATAATATTTCAAGTTATTTACTTTAAGTGGACATCTTCCTTTACATCTCCAGTATTTAAAATATAATTTACTTGCTTCCTTGGAAACGATACGATACTCTACCACTTGGTAAATTTTTGTATTTCTATAAATTACAGTGACTGTTTTGTTTTTCCTGAACTTAAAAATGTCTTTAATTTTAGGGAAAAAAATCTCAATTAGCTTTGATTTATAACAGATAAATAATGAAAATGTACCTTTACTCATTCAAGTCAGAGATGAGGCAATGTGTGAGCCAAATAATCTTTTATATGATGGCAATATGTGTAATTAAATAATTCTCCTACTTTCCTTCTCCTGTTCTTTCTTATTCCAAATGTAGAAAAACTTTGACAATTGACTTCCTAGCATTGCTATTTAGTGAAAATTTGAATGGAATGGGACTGATTTTAGCCAAGCATAGAACAGTACATCAATTTTTATTCCTAATTAGACTTGTGAATAGATTTGTTTTATTGAAGTGATAGATTTTCAGTCAGAAATGTTGACATGATGATTATGAAAATTCAGTAATACTTAATAACTGAATCATAGAGACACATGTATTCTATCATACAGAGTAAGGGTTGCCACCCAAAGACCTGATGTTCATTCATTTATGCAGACATATTTGTTGATCATCCAGTGTCTGGGAATAGAATATTGAACAAGTAGACCACTTGCTTTCTCTCATGAAATTCATATTTTAGCATGACATGGACAAACAAATTGAAAAGTAAGTACAGAAATAAGAAAAAAATCAGAGAAAGAAAAAATACTACACAAAGAATTAAAATAGGGTGATATTACAGTAAGTGACAAGGTAAGTAGCTTGTCAGGGAAGATCTCTCTGAGAAGGTGGTATTTCAGCTAAATGTTAATGACAAACAAGAAGGAGCCAGATATGCAAGTATGGTTTTGTGTGTGTGTGTGTGTGTGTGTGTGTGTGTGTGTGTGCGTGTGCTGTGTAAGAGAGAGAGAGAGAGAGAGAGAGAGAGAGAGAACTGTCTAAACAGTTCATAAAGGCAGGATATGGTTAGGTTTGTCATATATAGGGAATGGAAAAAGATCACTCTGGCTGGGCTACCATGGGTAATAGGGGAATGACACAGGATGGGACTAGTAGACAGGAGCTAGGTAGAAAGTTTTTGTAAGCAAGGCTGAGGCGTGCAGATTTTATTCTAAAGACTCAGAATTTTGTAATAGTCTGTATTGTTATCTCTATTGAACTCCCAAGTTTCTTCTCAAGGATTGGAAATGATAGCTATTTTTAAAAATATTTTCTTTTGACTTGGTGGTAGGCATTTAACAAGTAATGCCTGATTTACCGAGAGTTGTTGTATTTTTAACATTTGTTTTCACATTGCAGTCCTCCATACCAGTTGGTTTGTTTCCCCATTCTCAACATTCTAACAGTTTATATCATGAATTAATTCCAGCTTAATCTGAGATAACAGGATGCCCTACATTTTTCTATTTATCTAAAGCTCAGTTCTTTCTATAGGATCCATTTTATGCTATGGTACCATATACAGCCTATTGAAACCTTTTTTGTTGAGCCATTTGTGTGTGTGTGTGTGTGTGTGTGTGTGTGTGTGTACACGTACATACGTGTATGAGTTTTATTTGTGTGGAGGGCATATAATCATTATTTTCTCTCTGCTGTTGTAATGGAGAATTTGTTCCTCTAGGACATATTAGAACAATGTGTTTAATGCTCTTCAATTTAATTTGCTGGTATCACAATTAATACAATTAGGGTCACTTGGAATGAAACTATTAACAAATTGAGTAATTTACTTTAACAATGTCAATGTGTTCTCACAATTACATTTGCTTTAATTAGTGTACAAGCTATTATTTAATATCATACTTCATATAGAAAAATGTAATAATGCATTCTTGGCTCCTTAAAAAAGAAAGAAGGAAAGTTAATGGACTGAGTGATTTTGTGGTAGAGCTGTTAGCTGTGAAGTGATGGAGGAGAAAGTAGAAAGTCAGAGGGCAAAGTTTGCAAGAATGTAACTAACACATTCTTGGTAGTTACCAGTACACAGCAAGGTAAGCACTATTGCCTAAATAGTATTGAAAACTTTTAATGGCAGTTAGGGAGGGGAACATACATCTTGGAAATTTTTAATAGCATTTAGTTGTAATACTGCAATAATAATTAAATTTCTGAATATCATAAAATATATCATTCCTAATTTACCACACTTATAGAGTGAAACATAATGGTGCAGAATTTTTAAATGGTGGGAAACAAAAAGTTATAATTATCAAATGGGCTTTTTTTTTTTTTTAGAGAAAGAAAAAGAGAAAAGAAAGAGTGAAAGAAAGAAAAAAAAGAAAGAGAGAAAGAAAGAGGAAGAGAAAGAGGGAGAGAGAACGGGATTCTTGTTCTATTGCCCAGGCTAGAATGCAGTCTAAAAATGGGTATTAAAAACCTCTTTTATGCCAATAATTGTGCTTAACTATGGAGACAGGAAGGA
>CAUYLG010008224.1:0-10510 GCA_963573385.1 Cacajao melanocephalus | reverse complement strand
AACCAATTCTGCCTCAGTCTCCCACTGGGACTATAGGTGCATGCCACCATGTCTGGCTAATTTTTGTATTTTTAGTAGAGAAAGGGCTTCGCTATGTGGGCCAGGCTGGTCTGAAACACCTGACCTCAGGTGATTTGCCTGTGACGGCCACCTTAAGTGCTGGGATTGCAGGCATGAACCACTGCACCTGGCCCCCAAATTTTTATTTATTTATTTATTGAGACAGGGTCTTGCTCTGCTACCCAGGCTGGAGTGCAGTGGGGCCAACTCTGCTCACCTCAGTCTCAACTTCCTTGGCTCCAGTGATCCTCCCACCTCAGCCTTAGCCTCCCAAGTAGCTGATACCACAGGCATGCACCACCAAGTCTGGCTAATTTTTGTATTTTTTGTGAAGCTGGGGTTTTGCCGTGTTGCCCAGGCTGGTCTCAAACCCCTGAGCTCAAGCAATCCACCTGCCTGAGACTCCCAAATTGCTAGGATTACAGATTTGAGTCACCCACACCTGGCCAAAAAATAAAATTCTAAGCCCCACACAACCATCTGAATGGACCCCCTCCTTTGGGCCAATGGCATTCCCTAGGTAACCAGAAAAGCTAGTTCAGGGGCTGGGCACGATGGCTTATGCCTGTAATCCCTTTGGGAGGCCGAGGCAGGCGGATCACGAGATCAGCCTGGCCAACATGATGAAAACCCATCTCTACTAAAGATAGAAAAAATTAGCCGGGTGGGTGGTGGACGCCTGCAATCCCAGCTACTCGGGAGGCTGAAGCAGGAGAATCACTTGAACCAGGGAGGCGGAGGCTGCAATGAGCCGAGATCACATCACTGCACTCCAGCCTGGATAACAGGGCAAGACTCCATCTCAAAAACAAAAACAAAAAAACTAGTTTAGGTCATGATGGGAAGGGTCAGATGGGGGTGGTGGGGTTGGACATGCCTCATTATACTGTCCTCCCTTTGGAGATTCAGGCCCACTTGACTATCATGAACATCAACACAGACCTTAAAACTGACAAAGCCTGGCTGGGTGTGGTGGCTGATGCCTGTAATCCCAACACTCTGGGAGGCCAAGGTAGGCGGATCACTTGAGATCAGGAGTTCAAGACCAGTATGGCCAACATGGTGAAACCCTGACTCTACTAAAAATACAAAAATTAGCAAGGCATGGTGGTGGGTGCCTGTAATCCAAGCTATTTGGGAGGCTGAGGCAGGAGAATTGCTTAAACCCAAGAGGTGGAGGTTGCAGTGAGCCAAGATTGTGCCACTATACTGCAGCCTGGGTGACAGAGCAAGATTCCATCTCCAAAAAAAAAAAAAAAAGACTGACAAAGCTGACTCTTTGCAGCAATGATACCAAATTCCAGCCTGCCTCTAGTAGAGCATTACATGACAGATGAAGACCCTGAATGAAAGTGACGTATTTTACCCCAAATTTTATTTCTTTGCCATATCTTAAAATAGTCCTGCAAGGCTATTGTGGGGGAAATCTGCATTCTGAAGGCAGTCTTCTTGCTTTTCTGGGCCTTTTTCCTGATCCAGGAGAGAATCAATTCTGATCAAAAAACACTTATAGGCCAGGTGTGGTGGCTGACTCCTATAATACCAGCACTTTGGGAGGCTGAGGCAGGCAGATCACCTGAGGTCAGGAGTTTAAGAACAGCCCTGGCCAACATGGTGAAGCTCCATCTCTACTAAAAATACAAAAATTAGCTAGGCTTGGTGGCAGGCGCCTATAATCCCAGCTACTTGGAGGCTAAGCCAGGAGAATCACTTCAACCCAGGAGGCAGAGGTTGTAGTGAGCTGAGATTGCGCCATTTCAGTCCAGCCTGGGCGACAGAAGGAGATTCCATCTTAAAAAAAATAAAAAAGAGAGAGAGAGAGAGAGAAAGAAATTCCAGGGTCTAATTTTGAAGCAAACCAGGCACAGAGACCCAGCTCTGGATCCTGCTGCTCTGGGGGAGTTAGGAACAGTGAGCCCATCACTACCAGCCCAAAGTCAGGATGGCACAAACTGGACCTTCAGACAGGCCTTTACTTGAGATAAGCTTTGGAACAAGACACGTGGCCCTGCACCCTCCTGCACCACTCTCACTTGTTTCCTGCACCAAGTTTTCCTTCCTAAATCCCTCACTCAGCCACAAAAACAGAGGGTTTCTCAGAGACATGAGCACAGCCATGTCCCATCTGCTGGTGTAAAAAGTAAAAAGTTCCTCTTCAAAGTTTCCCTTCTTGTTAAAGAATGTTAGACATAAGGACATAAGTACATTCTATGTCCTTGTACTTTAACCAAGATATCTGTGCTGGACGTGCTCTCAGGCATGTCCCAGCTCATAGCCTATGCCCCTCCTTTTTGGACTTCCTCTGTCCTTTGTGCTCCATTGCCTTTACCTATTTAGAAAAGTTTAAAGTTGTTAGCCAATTGGGTTTTAGTTTAGATTGTGAGATCTGGTTCCAACCAACAGAGATCTGACACAGCAGTAAGAACCCAGTGCTTAAGGAATAAATGTGGTTGCCTTTCCCTTGTTCATTGTACTCTTGTGGCAAGATGGCTAAGAGGAGTACCCTTTCTGCAGAAAGTAAAGTTGCTTTGCTGAGAGAACTTTTTGTCTGAATGCTAATTTTTCCTCGCGGTACTTAGGAACAAGCATTCTGTCTCTAACAGCTGGCATTTGTTTAATAAACTGCTTTCCTTCCACCACACCTCCCTTCTCATGTTTTTGGTCTTTGAGCAGCCAGGCTTGAGCTGGTTACAAATCTGGTGCCTTGTATGGGGCACTGTGTTGTGAGTGGCTCAGCCTGTGTTCCTGCTTTCCAGAGAATGCAGAAATTGGCCATAGGAGTCCCAGGGCTTACCCACTTTTGGTACCAGGGAGGACAGCAGCTGCTTGCAAATGCCAGTGCCGGCTGCTCATGGCCAACTGATCCCAGGACTAGGACCTTAGGGAATCCTAGTAGCTGCCAAGACTGCCTTTGTCTTGGGGAGTTTTTCTGCTTCCTGCCTCATGATATCAGCAGCTCTCACGCTCTGCTGATGGGAGGGAAGCAGCATCTGGGATGTCAACCGAAGTGCACCTGGAAATCCTCTGTGTCTGTCATCTGGGGCTTTAGCTGTCTACAGCTAGTGTTGGTACTCTGTGGTGCTGCCTGGATCTCTGTGTCATTTGGACCTAATGCAGGTCACTCTGCAGTGCTGCCTGGATCTCTGTGTCATTTGGACCTAATGCAGGTCACTCTGTGGTGCTGTCTGGGTTTGGGGCAGGACCTCAGGACTTTGCTGCAGTCTACCCTCTGCAGGGATCTGTTTGTGCTTGTGTCTCTGTTTAGTGTTGCACCTTCTTCCAAGGGTGCTTAGCCACAGTCTCCATCCCAACAGCCAAGACCAGGTCCATCTGATTGTCAGAAAGCAGCCAGATAGCCTGCTCCTCTCCTCACTAGGTGTATTAGCCCGTTTTCACTCTGCTTATAAAGACATACCCAAGACTGGGAAGAAAAAGAGGTTTAATTGGACTTCCAGTTCCATGTGGCTGGTGAGACCTCATCAGAATCAAGGCAGGAGGTGAAAGGTACGTCTTACAAGGTGGTGGCCAGACAAAATGAAGAAGATGCAAAAGCAGAAACCCCCCTGATAAAACCATCAGATCTCGTGAGACTTATTCACTGCCTTGAGAACAGTATGGGGGAAACCACCCCCATGATTCAGATTATCTCCCACCGGGTCCCTCCCACAACACGTGGCAATTATGGGAGTACAATTCAAGATGAGATTTGGGTGGGGACACAGAGCCAAACCATATCACTAGGGGAGAAATAGGTTCCAGCAATTTCCTTTGATTATGTCATCCTCTTTGGGAATCCAGAGTAGTTCCTGTATCTGTCTCAAATTTTGTTAGTGGAAAAAGCATGTAAACTCTTTTCTAGACTGAGACTCCAGCTGTTTCCATATTGTGGCCCATTTTGTGCATATTTTAAAACAATGAGCAAACTCCAATAAGGAAAATTCAGAGCTCACTCACATGGTTAACCTGCAACTGTAGAGCTCAAGTCTTCTAAAGCTCTCTATTTCTCCCTTTTCTTTTCTGCCTGCTTTGAATCTGCTGTTAAGTTACTGGTGTTGAGATAAAACTTACTGTTTTACTTGGAAATTTTGTTTTTCTTATGCAGTTCAGCCAGTTCCAGCTAAAATATAAACACTGGAAACCTATTTGAAACTGCAGGAAAAAAAGAGGTTTCAAAATCAAAACTGCCACGAACACTGCTTTATCCAAAATTTTGGTCCATAGCTTTCCTTGGATTACCTTTCAGGGCAAACGAAGCTTAGCCATGTGAACAGGTTCCAATTTTGTCGGAAATAACTTGGACCCAGCTATCTTTTATAGGTCAGTGAGTCTGTGATGCTCCCTCCTGGCAGGAGTTCCAAGGTGAGAGTTATTGGATCTATGTTTGTGTATGTAGGTATACCTCTTTAGATGTGTTTATGTATATGTGCATGTATTATGTGTTGTGTCTAGAAGGCTACCACATTGGCTTATAAGTAGATGAGTGCTCATAAATTAAGTCCAAATGCCTTTCAAGTCCACATGAATTTAGTAGTCTTTAATAAATGAGCTGGATTTAAATTTATTGGCAAAAGACAAATAAAAATGTCTTCAGAATCATCAGTATACACATTTGCCTGGGCAAATAAGTTTTACATTTGCCTCTGCTAAATGTTTTAAGCTGTCAGGGTTTGGCACAAACGTTATGAGACTATAAACCCAGATGAACTGGAATAACCTGTGTGTGATTTTTTTTTTTTGATGAATAAGACTTAAGATTGTTGATTCAATGAAAACAGCTGAATCTTCTGAGTTATTGGCAAAATGCCCATGTGTTTAATTTTAAAATTCTTACTTAGGTGAACATCTAATGTTCACAGACTTTAAAAATGGTTAACAAGGGCTGGACATGGTGGCTCATGCTTATAATCCCAACACTTTGGGAAGCTGAGGCAGGAGGATCATTTGAGCCCAGGAAATCAAGACAGTCTGGCCAATGTAGTGAGACCCCATTTCTACAAAAAACTTAAAAAATTCACTGGGTGTGGTAGTATATGTCTGTAGTCCCAAGTTACTCAGGAAGGTAAGGTGGGAAGATTGCTTGGGCTCAGTGAGGCTTCAGTGAGCTGTAGTTGTGCCATGGCACCTTAGCTGGAGCAATACAGTGAGACCCTGTTTTTGAAAAATGATTAACAGGAAAATAACTTAAAATCATGACTAGCTTTGTGTAATATCTCAGTTTTCAGAAGTAATCTAGATAAACTAGAAAAACATGGGTACATGTAAATGAGATAAAAAGTGGACAGGAGAGTCATTTGAGTCCAGGAAATCAAGACCAGCCTAGCCAATGTAGTGAAACTACATTGAGAAAAGATTGTGCTATGGGAATATGTGTTTCTAAAAATTATGGAATGGTTTCATCTACAAAATAACTTCTGATAGTTCAAGATTTCTTGCTTCCTGGGTTTTCACTAAAATTTAAAATTGCTAAGAATAGGGATTCTAATTAATATGTAAGTCTATAAATTGTGTTCTTCTTGAGAGAAAAAAATAATTTTATGTAATTTGAAAATTGTTTAAAAGTTATGAAGAAAGGTAAAAAGAAACTAAGTAGGGGAGAGAGTATTCAAAAAAGTTTTGTAAGAGAAGATATATTTTTGGTAAGGATATGAAGAAAAGAAAATAATTTTATGTAAGAAAGGATATTATGTGGTAAATTCATATCCTAAAGTAAAATGACTAGAAAAGAGAGAAGAATAAGACAAGTCAGAAAGTCCAAACATGTTGTAGATGGTCAGTGTACGTTGTGATAAGGTTTGTAAAGGGAAATTACCTGAGACTGGGTAATTTATAAAGAGGTTTGATTGACTTATGATTCTGCAGGCTCTGCAGGAAGTGTGGCATGAGCATCTTCTTGGGGAGGCCCCAGGGAGCTTTTACTCAGGGCAGAGGTAAAGCAGGAGCTAGAGAGTGAAGGGGAGGTGCCACATACTTTCAAATAACCAGATCTCATGATAATGCTCTATCACCAGGACAGGACCAAGGGGATAGTGCTAAACCCTTCATGAAAAATCTGCTCCCATGATCCACCTCCCACCAGGCCCCTCCTCCAACATTGAGGACTACATTTCAATATGAGATGTGGCTGGGAACACAGATCCAAACCATATCAAACTCACCACTGCACTCCAGCCTAGGTGGCAGAGCCCAGCAGACTCCCAGAGTTGAGGAGACAGCTAAGAAGCCAAGGCCAGGGTGGCTAGGGAAAGGGGACAGGGCACCCATCCTTAGCTTGAGCACCTCCACTGAGCGCTGGCCACTCTCTTCTAACTCCCAGCACTGGACACATTTTTCTTTTTAAATGGAGTCTCACTCTGTCACCCCAGGCTGGAGTACAGTGGTGTGATCTCAGCTCATTGCAACCTTTGCCTCCTGAGTTCAAGTGATTCTCCTGCCTCAGCCTCCAAGTAGCTGGAATTACAGACACCAGCCACCATGCCTGGCTAATTTTTGTATTTGTAGTAGAGACAGAGTTTCACCATATTGTACAGGTTGGTCTCAAACTCCTGACCTCAAGTAATCTGCCCGCCTCGGCCTCCCAAGGTGCTGGGATTACAGGCATGAGCCACCATGCCCCACCACTGAACATATTTTAGACAGGACCACTTAGGGGTGTGGTGGCTCATGCCTGTAATCCCAGCACCCTGGGAGGCTTAGGTGGGAGGATCACTTAAGCTCAGGAGTTCCGGACCAGCCTGGGCAACACAGTGAGATTCCCCTGTAAAAATTAGCTTGACATGGTGTCATGTACCTATAGTCCCAGTTACTCAGGAGGCTGAGGCAGGAGGATCACTTGAGCCCAGGAGGTTGAAGGTTGCAATGAGCTGAGATTGCACCACTGCACTCCAGCCTGGGTGACAGAGTGAGACTCTGTTTCAAAAAAACAGTAAACAAACAAAGAGGATCAGGTGCCTTAGTCTGCTTGTTATAACACAATATCTGAGGCTGGGTAATTTATAGAAAGCAGAGGTTTCTTTCTGAAAGCCGTGGAGGCTGGGAGTCCAAGCATCCTCTGGAGGGAGAGAGGGAAAGCGGGCTGTGTCCTCACAGGGCAGAAGGTGGAGGGGGATCCCACACCCAAGGCCTCCCACCCACTTTGTTTTGGAGACAGGGTCTCACTCTGTCACCCAGACTGAGTGCATTGGCACATTCATGGCTCACTTCAGCCTCAACCTCCAAGGCTCATGTGATCCTCCTCCCTCAGCCACCCAAATAGGTGGGACTACAGGCACATGCCACCACACCCAGCTAATTTTTTATTTTTTGTAGAGATAGGGTCTCACTATGTTGCCCAGGTTGGTCTTGAACTCCTGGATGTCAGTGATCCTCTCATCTCGGCCTCCCAAGGGGCTGGGTTTATAGGTGTGAGCCAATGTGTCTGGCTCCAAGACCTTTTATTGTTGTACAAATCCATCCATGAGGACAGGGCCTACCGTCGGGCCCCACCTCCCTATACTGTTGTACCGGGGAGTGAGTTTCCAGCCCGTGAATTTGCAGGGCACATTCACCGCCCCCAGCACCACGCAACAGAGTGCTGCCTGATGCTCCTACCCAGAGTAACGCAGGAGGTATGAGATCCACACTACAGAGGCGAATGGGCTGCTGATGACACTGATGTTGGTGATCAAATAGTTTGCAGGGGGCCTGGGCAACATGGTGAGACCCCTCCTCTACAAAAAAAAAATTAGCTGGGGTTGGTGGCTTGCGCCTGTTATCCCAGCTACTCAGGAGACTGAGGTGGGAAGATGGGTTGAGCCCAGGAGTTTGAGACTGCAGTGAGTCATCGTAGCACCACTGCACTCCAGCCTGTGCAACAGAATGAGACCCTGTCTCTGGAATTAAGAAAAGTTCCAAAGTGGGAGAGATTTCCTTCCCTTTCCCCTGCCTGGCCCTGTTCCAGGGCTTCATTCTTAGGAAGCAGGGATGCTCTGAACCCCTGAGTTTGGAAGGTACTCTGGTGGGATTTTGCAGCTGGTTGGGTGGGCAGTGGGGGCTTCCCTGCCTTCAGGCTGCCCACTGCCCTCTGCCGACTGGACTTCACCTCCACTGATACTCAGAGGTGCTCCCCACTTAGGGGCAGGTGCCTGACACCCTGAGGCCAGTTGTGCAGAGGGCTGGAAAGTGCCTGGAGTGTGTGTTCTCTTTGGCACACAGTGCATAGCAAGGGTGTTGGGATGCAGCCCGACCCTGTTCGTGGGTGCCCTGGCGGTGATGAGGGAGTCAGAAAAGAAATAAGACAGGGGCAAGAGTAGAAGTTCACAGCATGGGTTCAGGGCTCCAACGCACTCTCTGGCGGGGTGATCTGTGTTGGCCCGGGGTTCTGGGCTCCACACGCTTGTATTGGGTGCCGTATCTTCTTAATCTTGCAGGCCCTGGGGTGGCGGGGAGGTGCGACGGCCGCGCGCCGGGGGAAGAGCATGTGTCTGCAGCATTCAATAGCAAATGTGGTTCTTCTAAGAAATGCTAACTAAGGACACTGAGTTTTTACCACCCATTGTCTATCCAGGTGCATTTGCAAAAGAGGCACAATGGATAGACACCATAAGGTCTGAGCACACACAATGCGTGTGTGCTTAGTGATTGACAAGCAAACTTGGGTTCATTTAAAACAGATTCCTCTTGTTAGTTATAGAAGAATCGTGTGTTTTTGGACCCAGCCCTGAAACCTTAGAAAGTAGATTGAAAGTCTGGGCAAGGTGGCTCACGCCTGTAATCCCAGCACTTTGGGAGGCCAAGGTGGGCGGATCATGAGGTCAGGAGTTCGAGACCAACCTGACTGACATGGTAACACCTTGTCTCTACTGAAAATACAAAATTAGCCAGGCGTGGTGGTGGGTACCTGTAGTCCCAGCTACTCAGGAGGCTGAAGCAGGAGAATCGCTTGAACCCGGGAGGCAGAGGTTGCAGTGAGCCAAGATCACACCACTGCACTCCAGCCTGGGCGACAGAGCGAGACTCCCTCTTAAGAAAAAAAAAAGTAGATTAAAAATTAATGAAAAAAGAGACAACAGGTATGAAGTTGCCCTGAGAGAGTTTGGTCGCTAGAATAAGCTCTTTGTCAAAACAAGTTCACTGTTGAAGAAACTAGACAATTTGAAACCACATGGAGATGAGAGAAAATGATTGACCCGTTCTATCCTGTGGAATAAATTCAGACTGTTCTCCAAGTTCTCTAATTGTGCCCAGTAGAGGATTATACTTTCTAGTCTCTTCATAGGTTTTCCCCCTTTGAAAGAGGGATTTTACCAGCTTTTCAACTAAGCACTGCACCATGATCACCACCTACTGCCCAGGAAAGCCAGGGGCAGTGGCTGTGGCACCCTCGACTGGAAAGCTGGGTGGGCTGAGCTGTGGGAGGAAGGTCATGGCCAGGGCTTGGGCGGTGAGCCTGTGAGCCCACCCTGCGGGGAGGTGTGGCTTTAGACCACCCAGCGGGATGCAGGTGGGTCTGCGGAATCCATGACCATGTAAGGCCAGTGTTGTCATCCTGCTTGCCCTCTGACTGCAGGGAGGAAGATTCTGGTCCAGAGGAACCTTGGCACTGTCTGGATCTTGAAAATAGCATGGGGGATCCTGACTCCACTGATGGAGCAGTTTCCAGGGAGTATGTGACCACAGCTTGCCGCTGCCTCAGTTTCCTCACCTGTAAAATGGAACTGAAGGTCCCCTTTGTAGGAAAAGATGGCCAGCGGCAGACCTGTGTTACTTATGGTTAAATGATTACAAGCTTGCTTTGCTTTTTATACGCTGAGATTTGTGCCATGGATCAAATACTGAATTAAGAAAACTCCAGACTATGGTGCAGTAAAATAAAAGCAGAAGCAGTAACAGGAGGCCTCTAATGAAGACCGTCTGAGAGCATCTCATAACCGCAGGACGCTGCAGTGTGGTTATAGAGCAGGAAGAACTGCTTTGGTCCCATGATCTCTTCCCAACACAGAGTCTGCATGAGGGTGTCCTAAAGAGGGCTTATGCAAGAACTCTAGGAAGGAACGCAACCTCTGCTCACAAGACTCAGATGGTCTTTGCACATGGGAGCTTGCAGGACAGGAGGAGCTTGCAGGACAGGAGGAGCTTGCAGGACAGGAGGAGCTTGCAGGACAGGAGGAGCTTGCAGGACAGGAGGAGCTTGCAGGACAGGAGGAGCTTGCAGGACAGGAAAATCTTGCAGGGCAGAGATAACTGGAACACCACAGGCTCTGCCTGTGTTCTCAGAATATGGAGTAATTCTGATTGCTCTGTGCCCACAGTGCTCAGGAGATAAAAACCCCTTGATGCATTGTGTGTGCTCAGACCTTATGGTGTCTATCCATTGTGCCTCTTTTGCAAATGCACCTGGATAGACAATGGGTGGTAAAAACTCAGTGTCCTTAGTTAGCATTTCTTAGAAGAACCACATTTGCTATTGAATGCT
>CAUYLG010008223.1:0-17932 GCA_963573385.1 Cacajao melanocephalus | reverse complement strand
TGTTCATATCCTTTGCCCACTTTTGAATGGGTTTGTTTGATGTTTTCTTGTAAATCTGTTTTAGTTCTTTGTAGATTTTGGATATGAGTCCTTCATCAGATGGGTAGATTGCAAAAAATTTTTCCCATTCCATTGGTTGCTGGTTCACTCTAATGATTGTTTCTTTTGCTGTGCAGAAGCTCTGGAGTTTAATTAGGTCCCATTTGTCTATTTTGGCTTTTGTTGCCAATGCTTTTGATGTTTTAGTCATGCAGTCATTGCCTATTCCTATGTCCTGAATGGTTTTGCCTAGGTTTTCTTCTAGGAATTTTATGGTGTTAGGTCTTATGTTTAGATCTTTAATCCATCTGGAGTTAATTTTAGTGTAAGGTGTCAGGAAGGGGTCCAGTTTCTGTTTTCTGCACATGGCTAGCAAGTTTTCCTAACACCATTTATTAAACAGGGAGTCCTTTCCCCATTGCTTGTTTTGTGAGTTTTCTGAAAGATCAGATGGTTGTAGATGTGTTGCATTGCCTCTGAGGCCTCTGTTCTGTTCCATTGGTCTATATCTCTGTTTTGGTACCAGTACCATGTTGTTTTGATTACTGTAGCCTTGTAGTATAGTTTGAAGTCAGGTAGCATGATGCCTGGAGCTTTTTTCTTTTTGCTTAGGATTGTCTTGGCTATGTGGGCTCTCTTATGGTTCCATATGAAGTTTAAGATGGTTTTTTTCCAGCTCTGTGAAGAGGGTCTTTGGTAGCTTGATAGGGACAGTATTGAATCTATAAATTACTTTGGGCAGTATGGCCATTTTCATCATATTGATTCTACCTAACCATGAGCATGGAATGTTTTTCCATCTCTTTGTGCCCTCTCTTATTTCTTTGAGCAGTGGTTTGTAATTCTCCTTTAAGAAGTCCTTTACATTCTTTGTTAGTTGTATTCCTAGGTATTTAATCTCTTTGCAGCAATTGTGAATGGCAGCTCATACTTGATTTGGCTCTCTTTAAGTCTGTTATTGGTGTATAAGAATGCTTGTGATTTCTGCACATTGACTTTGAATCCTGAGACTTTGCTGAAGTTGCTTATCAGTTTCAGGAGATTTTGAACTGAGACAATGGGGTCTTCTAAATATACAATCATGTCATCTGAAAATAGAGACAATTTGACTTCCTGCTTTCCTAGTTGAATACCTTTTATTTCTTTTTCTTGCCTGATTGCTCTGGCTAGAACTTCCAAAACTGTATTGAATAGGAGTGGTGAGAGAGGGCATCCTTGTCTAGTGCCAGTTTTCAAAGGGAATTCTTCCAGATTTTGCCCATTCAGTATGATATTGGCTGTTGGTTTGTCATAAATAGCTTTTATTATTTTGAGATATGCTCCATAAATACCTAGTTTATTGAGAGTTTTTAGCATAAAGCGTTGTTGAATTTTGTCAAAGGCCTTCTCTGCATCTATTGAGATAATCATGTTGTTTTTGTCTTTGGTTCTGTTTATGTGGTGGATTACGTTTATATACTTGTGTATGTTAAACCAGCCTTTCATCCCCAGGGCGAAGCCTATTTGATTGTGATGGATACACTTTTTGATGTGCTGTTGCAATGGTTTGCCAGTATTTTATTGAAGATTTTTGCATCTGTGTTCATCATGGGCATTGGCCTGAAGTTTTCTTTTTTTGTTGATTCTCTACCAGGTTTCAGTATCAGGATTATGTTGGTCTCATAAAATGAGTTAGGAAGGATTCTCTCTTTTTGTATTGTTTGGAATAGTTTCAGAAGGAGTGGTACCAGCTGCTCTTTGTACGTCTGGTAGAATTCAGCTATGAATATATCTGGACCTGGGCTTTTTTTGGTTGATAGGCTATTAATTCCTGCTTCAACTTCAGGTCTTGTTATTGGTATATTCAGGGTTTCAACTTCTTCCTGGTTTAGGTGTGGAAGAGTGCATGTGTCCAGGAATTTATCCATTTTTTTTTTCAGGTTTACTGGTTTGTGTGCATAGAATTGTTTGTAGTAATCTCTGATGGTGGTGTGCATTTCTGTGGAATCAGTGGTGATATCTCCTTTATTGTTTTTTATTGCATCTATTTGATTTTTCTCTCTTTTCTTTTATTATTAATCTGGCTAGCAGTTTGTCTATTTTGTTGATCTTTTCAAAACACCAGCTCTTGGATTTATTGATTTTTCAAAATGCTTTTTGTGTGTCTATCTCCTTCAGTTCTGCTTTGATCTTAGTTATTTCTTGTCTTCTGCTAGCTTTTGAGTTTTTTTTGATCTTGCTTCTCTAGCTCTTTCAATTTTGATAATAGGGTGTCACTTTTAAATATTTTCTCACTTCTCATATGCGCATTTATTGCTATAAATTTCTCTCTAGACATTGCTTTAAATGTGTCCCAGAGATTCTGGTACATTGTGTCTTTATTCTTGTTGGTTTCAAAGATCATCTTTATTTCTACCTTCCTTTCATTGTTTATCCAGTACACATTCAGGAACCAGTTGTGCAATTTCCATGAAGTTGTGTGGTTGTGAGTTAATTTCTTAATCCTGATGTTCTAATTTGATGGCACCATGGTCTGAGAGACTGTTTTTTATAATTCCCATTCTTTTGCATTTGCTAAGCAGTGATTTTCTTCCAGTCATGTGGTTAATTTTAGAGTAGGTGTGATGTGGTGCTGATAAGAATGTATATTTTGTGGATTTGGGGTGGAGAGTTTTGTAGATGTGTATTAGGTCCATTTGATCCAGATCTGAGTTCAAGTCCTGGATATCCTTGTTAATTTTCGTTCTAGTTGATCTTTCTAATATTGACGGTGGAGTGTTAAAGTCTCCCACTATTATTGTGTGGGAGTCTAAGTCTCTTTGTAGGTCATTAAGAACTTGTATTATGTATCTGGGTGCTCCTGTATTGGGTGCATATATATTTAGGATCGTTAACTCTTTTTGTTGCTTTGATTCTTTTGCCATTATGTAATGCCCTTCTTTGTCTCTTTTGAACTTTCTTGGTTTAAAGTCCATTTTATCAGAGACTAGGATTACAACTCCTGCTTTTTTTTGCTCTCCATTAGCTTGGTAAATCTTTATCCATCCCTTTATTTTGAAACTATGTATGTTCTTGCACCTAAGATGGGTTTCCTGAATACAGCACTCCATTGGATCATGACTTTTTATCCAATTTGCCAGTCTGTGTCTTTTGATTGGGGCATTTAGCCTATTTACAGTTAAGGTTAATATTGTCATGTATGAATTTGATCCTGCCATTTTGATGCCAGCTGGTTGTTTTGCCCATTAGTTGATGCAGTTTCTTCATTGTGTCAATAGTCTTTACCATTTGGTATGTTTCTGGAGTGGCTGGTACAGGTTGTTCCTTTCCATTTTGAGTGCTTCTTTCAGGAGCTCTTACAAGGCATGCCTAGTGATGATGAAGTCTCTCAGCAATTGCTTGTCCATAAAGGATTTTATTTCTCCTTTGCTTATGAAGCTCAGTTAGGCTGGATATGAAATTCTGGGTTGAAAGTTCTTTCCTTAAGGATGTTGAATATTGGCCCCACTCTCTTCTGGCTTGTATTTCTGCTGAGAGATCTGCTGTGAATCTGATGGGCTTCCCTTTGTGGGTATCCCGACCTTTCTCTCTGGTTGCTGTTAGCATTTTTTCCTTCATTTTAACCCTGGGGAATCTGAGGATTATGTGCCCTGGGGTTGCTCCTCTTGAGGAATATCTTTGTGGTGTTCTCTGCATTTCCTGGACTTGAATGTTGGCCTGACTTGCTAGATTGGGGAAGTTATCCTGTATAATATCCTGAAGATTGTTTTCCAGCTTGGATTCATTCTCTCCCTCACATTCAGGTACACTGATCAAGTGTAGGTTAAGTTTTTCCACATAATCCCATATTTCTTGGAGGCTTTGTTCATTTCTTTTCACTCTTTTTTCTCTAATCTTCCTTCTCATTTTATTTCATTGAGTTGATCTTCAATCTCTGATATCCTGTCTTCTGCTTGGTCGGTTCAGCTATTGAAATTGTGTATGCTTCGCAAAGTTCTCGTGTTGTGCATTTATATTCTTCTCTAAGCTCTTTATTCTCATTAGCATTTTGTGTCACCTGTTTTCAAGGTTCTTAGTTTCTTTGCATTGGGTTACACATGTTCTTTTATCTCAGAGATGTTTGTTATTACTCACCTTCTGAAGCCTGCTTCTGTCAATTCATCAGATTCATTCTCCATCCAGCTTTTTTCCCTTGCTGGTGAGGAGTTGTGATCCCTTGAGGAGGAGAGGCGTTCTGGTTTTTTATGTTTTTATCCTTTTTGTGCTGGTTTCTTCCCATCTTCGTGGATTTATCTACCTGTGGTCTTTGTAGTTGGTGATTTTCAGATGGGATCTGTTAGTGGACATCCTTTTTCTTTCTGTTTTTCAGTTTTCTTTCTAACAGTCAGGCCTCTCTGATGCAGGAGTGCTGGAGGTCTAAGCACTCCAGATCTTCCTTGCCTGGGGATCAATCACAGGGGCTGAAGAATAGTAAGGGTTGCTGCCTGTTTCTTCTTCTGTTATCTTCATCCCAGAAGGGTACCTACCAGATGTCAGCCTGAACTCTCCTTTATAAGGTGTCTCTTTGGATATACGGGTGCTGGGGAGCTGCTTGAGGAGATGGTTTGTCCCTTATAGAAGCTCAAGTGCTGTGCTGGGATCTCCATTGTTCCATTCAGAGCTGCTGTGCAGGTACCTTTAAGTCTGCTGCAGTGGAACTCATAACCACCTCTTCTCACAGGTGCTCTGTCTGGGGAAGGTGGGGCTTTATTTATAAGTTCCTGATGTGCTGCTTCCATTTTAAGAGATGCCCTGCCCAGCAAGGAGGTAGTCTAGTCATAGTCTGTCAGCAGAGGCATTGCTGAGCTGCCACAGACTCTGCCCAGCTGCTGTGTAAACTTCCTTGCAGTTTTGTTTACAGAGGTACAGTTAGAACTGCCTCAGTAATGGCAGACTGCCTCAATAATGGCAGACTGCCTCAGTAATGGAGGATTTCCTGGGTAATGATGGACTGCCTTGGTAATGGCAGACTTCCTTGGTTATAGTGGACTGCCTCGGGAGTGGTAGACTGCCTCGGTAATGATGGATGCCCTTCCCCCGCTCCACCGAGCTGGACCATCCCGGGTCCAGCTGTGCTTGCTGCAATATTGTCAATCCAGAGCATTTCAGATTGCTGGTCTTTGTGGGGGTGGGACCCGCCAAGCCAGATTGCCTGGCTCCTTGTTTCAGCCCCTCTTTTTCAGTTGAATGGGTGGCTCTGTCTTCCAGGCATTCCAGGCACCAGTTGAATCAGCTGCTTGGATTTGTGTAAGTTTCTGTGCGGAAACCCACAGCACTGGCTGAAACAGCCATGCTGGAATCTTGTGGTGATTTTTGGCCCAGGAATATCCTGGTCTGTGGGCAGTAAAAGCTCTTTTGGAAATGTGGTGATCACTCACCCTCTGCTTTGTTCTCACTGAGAAGTACACTCCAGAGCTGTTCCTATTTGGCCATCTTGGATCTCCCCATCCAGGACAGTTATTTTTATTGAATATTTCTCAACTTAGATTTGTTCAATATTCTTTTCATGATATGATGCAGGTTATGCCTCTTTAGCAGCAATGTTACAGAATGCTATGTTCTTCTTATTGCATCTTATTTGGTGGTGCACAATTTAGATTTGTCTCATTAGTAGCTATGGTCACTTCAATCACTATAAGATGTTTTCTGCCTAATGACCACTCAAAAGTCATAGAAGTTTTTCCTTTGTAAATAATAAATGCTTTTTGAGTTGCTTTGAAACTATGTAAATATGTAGTTCTTTTTAAAACTTTCTGTTTATGTAACTTTAGATTCATATGTCTCTATTTTATTTGATGTATTATAATCCATTACTGTAATTATTATTTTGATTCTCAAATTTCCCCAGATTTGGCTGATAGAAATATCTTCATCTTCTGTATGCTTTTGACCTTATATTTTTCTTTGAGTGGTTTCTATCTGGCACAAGAAGTTGTTGCTGGATCATTGTGCACTTTTATGTGCCAATTTCTGTGTCAGCCATTTATCTGAGAAGCCTTGGTTCCTTTTAAAATAGGATGGTACTTAGAAGCCAAAATTCAAATATTTCATAGGCTTCTTGCTACTGGGGTGGTACTTCTTCTAGCTCTCTCAGTGAAAGGTGTAGGAAATTTACATTTGATAGCATTTATATCTGCATATATGATTATCTGTCAGTCTATTATCTGTTTATCTATCTATATATTATCTATCTGTCATCAAAACCACAAATGCATGTAGATATAGCCAAATCTAATCTAGCATCATAGAGCTCATTCTAGTTTTCTTCGTTTCCCTGTTTCTATCTTTTTAAGAGCCAGGAATGCTCTAAATACAATTCATGCATTCATGCATCTATTTAATAAATATTTCTCTATATTACCATCCCCCCATGTTGCTGCTCTCCTTACATCACTCAGGATTCTAAAGTTTGGTTCATTTCTTCCCCACACTCCCAATGTAGATATTCTTTATGTTCCAATCAGCTGGAGATGCCTACCTTATTTGTACTTTAGTATTAGCACTTTAGTAGTTTGGTATTTCATAAGTTTAAAGAGAAGGCTGAAGAAGGGACAAGGTACAAGAGAAGGGTGCAAAAAGGAAATGACACCATTGTATTTCTGAAAGTTTCCCTTTCTCTATTCTCACTATTGTCATGCATTCTAACCTCAGTTTTTAATCTGATCAGTCTTACTCCATCAATCATGTCTCAACACATCTATGTTTACTATCTTCTTGTCTCTCTATGCTACATTCTACATAGTTCATCTATTCAAAAACATGCCAATTCTATATTTTATAGAACATAATATACTCTTTAATTCTGGATTAAATTTCACTTTCAGATACTATGTGTATACTTATATAAATTTTTAGAAAACATTTTATCTTTTACAAACCTTTACTGGACATATTGACTATTTCATATTTAATATTTGTATATCTTATTTTATATCTCAAATTATGTTAATATATTTTTATTCTGAATATTGTAATTCCAATATCTACAGTACCATTTTGCAGTTTCTTGTTTCTTACAACTCTCAATCACAAAGAATGACTTTTACATATAATTTTGTGATCTTTAGTGATGAGCTTATAATATTTGCACATTATTGGTAGGCATTTGTTAAAAATTTAATCCTCATTTCCCAATAAATTATTTATAGTTGCTTCTGACAGTTTCCTCATAGTCTTACAAATCTAGGACAAACTTTATTTTAATTTTTATCTGTGAACTTTTAGATGGACACAAGTGTTGTAAACATTGGTTGCAATGCTGTGTGAAACTCAGCTTGTAGTTAGAACTGTTAGGAAATAGACTTATTTTCCCTTCCTCTATGAAATGTTTCTCTTTTCATGCTTAGTTTGTCCACTTAAGGCATTGTCTTTTAGGAAACAGATTTGTTTCGGTCTTTGCTTCACTCTTCCATAGTAGAAACCTTAGATTTTCCCTCATGCATATGCCATAAAAGTTTAACCTGTTCTTCATATTGTCAGAACCAGAAATAAATCATGGATTGGAAATGTTAACATACTCAAAACAACTTAGCAAATAGAATGATGTATATTTACTATGATAGAAATTAATGCATACTGTTTAAATTGATGATGTTACCCTTCTTCTATTTTATCTCATCATCTTTCATTTTCTTCAGAATTTTTGATGTACGAAATAAAATCAGAGTTGATTGTCTTCATCAATACTGACCTTACAAACAAATCTAAAAGATTAAAAAGACACAAAAATCTCAATTTAAAGAATTCTTCCACTTTTTACATAATATATTGTTGCTATCACTAATTTTACTTATAGCAATAATTCAGAAATTTTATTTTTTCTTTTATAAAATATTTATGAAATGTAAAATATCTTCTTTATGCTAAATTCTATATGATAGATCTCCATAAATGAACTGTTGGAAAATTAAATTTATTTCTGTTTATTCAATTTAAAATTTTGAGAGGGTAAACAAAACTTCTTTCTTTTAACTTGGAAATTTTTCAATCAGTTTTTTTTAATTCTTTCCTTGAGAAGACTTGTGCTTTGTGCTTCAATGTGTGTGTTGATGTTTTCTAAAAATATATTATTAATAACTATTTAAAACTATATACAGCCAGGCACAGTGGCTCATGCTTGTAATCCCAATACTTTGGGAGGCCGAGGCTGGTGGATCATGTGGTCAAGAGTTCGAGACCAGCCTAACCAACATGGTGAAACCCCGTCTCCACTAAAACTACAAAAATTAAGCGGGTGCCTGTAATCCCAGCTATTCAGGAGGCTGAGGCAGGAGAATCACTTGAACCCAGAAGGCAGAGATTTGGAGATTGCAGTGAGCCAATTGTGCCATTGCACTCCAGCCTATGTGACAGAGTGTGACTCCGACTTAAAAAACAAAAACAATATACAAGAATAGTCAGGGCTACAAGACTCTTGTTTACTTAGTGACTTTGACAATAATCACTATAGATTTCAGTTTATGAGATGAGTAATATGGAAGTAAAATACTTTAAAACTGCTTCTTACAGAAATAGTTTTCAATATGTCAGTTTATTGCTACAGTACACAGCAACTCTGTTTTTGGCAGCTTAGGTCTATGATCAGGTAACCCAGCTGTCAAGAGAATTGTGCTAATGAAGCCAGAAAATGGGTTTAGGTTCCCAATTGGGTCAATTAACTTTCCTGGACTCAAGGCTACTAATGGCACCCCTGGGGCCAGTCAATTTGAATTTTCACTTATTGGCTGAAATAAAAAAATTGCAAAGTGATTGCCCAATTCAGAATCCTTCTATTTATAATAATTTACTTTATCCTCATCACACCACTAAAATATTGATGACATACCATCTTACAGAAGAAATAATGAGATCTGGGCAAATTTTTTGACTTACTTTAGGGTCACAGTTCCAGAAGGAAGAATAGTAATCCATAACACAGTTTTTTTTTTTTTTTTTTGAGTGAGCAGGCTTATAGGGAGTTTGCAAATATCGACTAAATTTACATAGTTGCAAGTCAGTTGAGTCTGGAATTAAATCCAGTAATCAGACCTTGTATTTTGCACTATTAAGTCTAAATGCTGTATTTTTTATTTTAAAAGTACACTTTCTGCTACACTTTGTAGATTTTTATGAGTTGCACTCTCTTATACTGAAGGCATACATGTAAACACAAGTTACACTATTTTATTTTTACCAAGTTCTATTGCCTTGTGAAACTCAGGAAAATTGTGTTGTTGAATTTCACAATGTTTACATTATTTTGCTCCAAACACTAAGAATTAGAACACAAGACACTATCCTTCATGTTCATCTTAATTTGTTCCATGTATGAACATGATCAAACACTTATTTTAACTTTTACCTACAGAGTGATCTTTGCACGACTTGCTGGAGTACGTTGACTTATGAGTTATAAATCTCTAACCCATGGGACCATGTTAGACTCCAATAAAGCTATCAGTGAATTCTGTGCCTGGGGAATGGTGTCTGAGCTCCAAGAATTAATAATTATTTGAAAGTTCACAAAGTGTGAAACTGACAACTCCAACAACTTAGCAATTAGAAAACATCAAGATTACCTAAGTGTCCCAATGTACTATTATCTCCCCTGTACAATGTGAAAATTTCTTGATAGACCATAAGAACCATGTGGGATGGAATCTGTTCATAACATAATTATATGATTATTAGGTTAAAAACTTACAAAGAATACAGCTATATAGCACGTTTTAATTATGTAATGATGATTTAATAGGACAATGTGATTTCAGGCAGAATTATAGAATCAAAAATTAATTTCAATATTCTATCTGAACACCTCTAACCATGCAACCAACTAGCAAATTCTGAAAAATTAGACAATGGAAAAATAAATAACATCTTTATGGAAGACGTTACTTGCTCAATATTAGCTTTGGCCATAAAGCCTTAAAAATCATTGATAAACTTAGCATATGATGTATATTTATGCAACTTAAATATTTTTTAAATGCCAGATAAAATTAATTAACTATATTTTTATTTATTTGCATAGATGATAGAAATTTTCTATCATGTGTAGCCAAGGCTTAACTCTTGATTTTTGAAAAAAAAAAAATACATAATCGTGTTATGTGCTCTAGCTGCATTTCTAAATGAAGATTACGAGTTTACAATCTTCTCTGTAGGGACACATTTATTTTAAGAAAATATAAATCAAGAAGATCGTTAATTTACCCAAATATAAAAGAAATAATTTATCTTAGGAAAGCCTCTACACTAAGTTAAATTCATCTAAATATGATGTCTATAAAATTCAGATAATATATTAACAATTTAAGATATAGTCATATATTTGTAATTATCCATGAGGTAATTTTATTAATAACAATGCATAAAATTAACTCTCATCCACAAATGTGAGTGATAAAGCACAGCTAGAAATTTGACTATGAATATTTCAGTATCATTTTCCCTTGCTAATTTTCTCTTTCTTGTGTTTGCTATAAATGATACATTAACTGTGGAGTCTCTAGTAGATTAGAGTTTCTTATAAAAGACACTTCATCTATCTTGATGATCATACTTTCTTTTCTAATCTATTTGCCCTTGCCTAGATCCTCTCCTGACCCTCACTTTCAATGACAAACTCTATTCCCCAGTGCACTTGATGTCATTGTCTTCACTATTTACAGCCCTGAGTGAGTAATCTTGCTCTTTGTACTGCTGATGCAAAGTATTACATGTAATGGATATCATAAATTACATCTTAGCATAGACAGATAGAACCAACGCTTTTTGAATTTTCCAGAATAATTACAGAAATTGACATTCCTCTGCCACTGCTACAGATGAATAGCACTTCAGCTGTTGTCTCCATAGTCAAATGATTTCTGCCTGCACAAGATCTGACAAGAGGTCCTCAATAAATATTCACTAGGAAGAAAATTTACTGTTCTTTGCTGGTGTGTTTGTTTTACATCTTACCAAATAATCAACACTTCTTTATCCTTTTTTTCTAGTTCTCAATCATATTAACAATCATTAGCTCCTTAGTCAATATGATGATTATTGCCTTTCTTCAGAATGTAACCCTGCCCTGAATGAATCCTACAATATTTTGCATGACACTATGCAAAATGATATGAAATTTTGTAGCAAACAAACATTCAAGAAATCATGTGATACACATGAGCATATTCTTATGTACATGTACATATACACTTCAAATTCATTTCACATATCTAACACTATGTTTAAGAAAATCTCTCAGATAATTTAGGATATTTGCATATATATAAATAATTTTCAATTGTGAGTTAATTTTATTACTAATTGTTAAAGACCTTTTTCCAAATTTAGGACCTTAAGTTAAAATTGTATAGCATTTTAATTCATCCTTGAAAGATTTGTGGATAAAGTGACCCAAGTTATACATTCCATTTTGTCATCTCAGTAGAGTTCTAAGAGATTATTTTGCCTAATTTTATTTTTTCTAATGTAAATAAACTATATACAATATTTCACAATTTATCTAGGAAATTAAAACTTCAAATTATTTATGTAGTCTATTATTTTATAGGTCTTATCTTAGAGGAGAAAATTGTGAAGGGCAGCAAGCACTTACTATGGAGGTCATTTATCAGGCTAAATAGGCAAAATGTGCCTCCAAAGTGCTTAGTGCTTATTTTAGTTGGCATATATATTCAGACACAGATAGTTTAAGAGAAAGATGATGTGCATTCAGTGTAAGCTTCTATTCAGATGCTAAAAGAATAAAAGGTAATTTTTACAATGTCATTGCTGCAGTAAGTAATTTGGTCACAGAGAGATCGAGCAAGAGAGAGAGATTGCAGAAGTTGGGACAACTCATTTTCATTGGAAAGGAAAGGGAAAAAAATGATTACCTGGTTCAATAATTTTATTCTTTATAGATGAAAAAAGTGAGTATCAAAATATACTTTAGTATGATATACAAAGTAATGCAGCTAGTGGCTAACCCTGGAATATGTTTTGGTCCTTCTGAAATAATACAATGACCCTTAAAGTAGCCAACATGGAAAAGATGACCAAGTTAATTCCTTGCATGAATTTTTAACAGTCTCAACTATTGGACATACATTCATATGACTTCCTAATAAAAGCTACTCTTAAAAATGATATATATATATAATTTTCTAATTATAAAGAGGTCACAGGTATTTAATTTCGAATAATGTTGACATTTGACCAAAATTCTATCTATATACTGCTATTTAGTCTGAGTCAACTTGGAGGAGAGGGGTAAAACTGAAGACTATAATCAATGCCCACTCCCTAAATAGCTAAATAAAACTTTTGTTCTAGGCTTAATACACATAACTGTCACCTGTCCTAGAAGAGAGAATATATAAAATTGTGCAAGTCATTTAGCTAATGAGTGAATGAGGTTATTAGTATGATATCCTGAGGTAATAGGCACTAGGCAGGTAGAACTTTGTGTAATTATGTCACTGACACTAATTAGCATGATGCTTTAAGGGAGATACTTAATCTTTCTGGGAATCAGTTTTTTAATCTTCCTTTAAAACCTTCACTAGTTTATTATAAAAATTAATCAGATTATGTATATAACGCCCCCAGCATACTACTTAAAATATGTTAAGAACACAATAAATGGTAGAGATTATTATTGTTTTTGTTATACTACAGTTTTATTATTTCTTTTTCATTGCTATACTTTTTGTAAAGCCTTGATACTGAAAATTCTTAGGAGGCTTCATGGTAATTGTTAATAATATCATAAAATCTATGGATTCTATTACAAAATAATATTAAATGCACATACATACACAAAAACACAAATTGGACAAAATTTTAGATAGTATTTATATCTATGAATCTCTTATGCCATAGCTAAAGAATTATATTTACTTTAGGCTGAGAGCCCCTTATCCCAGAACACATTTTGACTATAGAAAAGAAATAATTAGAATGTAAAAGCTTTAAATTAATATCCTGAGAAGGGAGTGGAGGACTGCTAATATAAGATATCAAAAGGCTACTGATAATTCTGAAGGAAGAAAATCATAGAAAAAAAATCAAGTGCACACAGACTCAGTGTGAATGCTAAGATGTAATTTTAATATGAATATACATTATTAATGGCACCTGGAAATGGCAAGTTTGTCAGTGGATCCTGGAACAACCAAATGATATATCTGATCAAGCATTTTTTCCTATATCCTGAGGAAAATATATATGCATATCAATAACAAACGGGAATGGGAAAAGACAGTCCTCTATAATTATTTTAAGGTTTGGCCCCAAATGTTAAAAGAGCATTCTAGTGAGCTAGGCTGGACTAGAGTCCTTCACCCATCACCCCCTTCCATGGGGAATGTGTTGCAAGCTTTTATGCCTGTAGGCTGTTTGCTCCAACCACAAATATCCAACACTCAGGACTATGAATCTTGCCACTATAGTTCTAGAAAGTACATAATCGCAGATGAGCAAATTGTCAAGAAAATAGAAGAAAGAGAAAGTAAGTGAAAGCATTTCATTCTTAATTCCCAGCCCCTGTTGTCCCAGGAAACAGATCCAAGGACTTCTTAAGTCAGAAATGAATCTCAGATGCAAATATTTATGTATTTAGGATGCTATATTCTTTTGTTTCGTTTTGTTTGTTTGTTAGCATTTTCATGATGTATTAGAGATGTGGAGATTAAGCATTGGTTTGTATTTTCTCGATTTAGCTGGTAGAGAAAAACAACCACATTGGATCTGTATGTGCAGACCTTTTCAACCTCTTTGAAATTCTTATCCTTAACAAATTTGACCTTATCTGCGTCCTCAAATTTGTAGAGCTTCAGTCATTCCTAGTCGTAAATCACCTTACCCTTGAATATGACCCAATTTTGTAGCTAAATGAGGAAAGTTAGGGGATAATAAGAAAAGAGGCTTAAATCTGCCCTTAAAAGTACTCTATTTCATCTGCTTCTTAGTGACAAGGGCTTAAACAAATATTTTAGCTTCATTCATTAAAAACTGAAAAATCTACTACATGTTCTATGCTATTGAGGAGTGACAAAATTAATAATATCTGACAGAAGGTTAAGCTGTAGTAACTATTTTAACTTTAATTTGAATTTTTTTCTTAGTGTGATCCTTTCTATATGTTTCAAATATGAGAACAGATTCTAGAGTGGTGGCTAGTAGGTACCATTCCTTACATTTTTAAAGCACAGATAAAAGACTTCATGAATGAGGAGTATTTACTGTCTATATCCATACAGATATAGGAATAAAGGTATAAATATAAAAGTAGATATAGATGTGTGTGTGTGTGTGTGTGTGTGCATGTGTACATGTGTAGAGAGAGATTCCAGATTTGTTAATCACTTTCTTGCTAAGATTTTTGTGTAACTTCAAAATTAATACTTAGAGCGTTCTCAAGGTCATTTAAGGATGTGTACATTTGGTCACATTTCCAAAAGCATGTTCCTAACAGTGCGATTTAGGCCAAGTTTTGCGTAATGTTTCACCTATCATACAGAAATGATCAGAGAAGAGAGACAGTAGAAGGCAGGAGAGTATAAAGTAAGAAGCTCTGATTCTGGGGCCAGTTGGATGGGATTTGAATCCCAACTCTAGTACCCAGTGGTGCAGCCCAAGGCAGGTCATTCAATAATTCTGAAACTCTTTCTCTCTCTCTCTTGCAAAATAACGAAAACAGTATCTGTCAGATGAGTTGATTTTAGGATTTAAGATTATCATTTATGTTAGGCATACATATGTATATGTGTATATACACATATTCATATGTGAACATAAATGTGTATATATACACATGTATGTATATATTATCAACAATACATAAATCTTTATATATTTGGTAGAAACTTCCACTTGCGAGATCCCTATTATGCATTACTGATGCAGGAGTTTTGTTCTTTTAGCTCAGTTAGATCCATGTTCCTGTCTCACATACAGCAAAAATTGGGCGAGGGGACACCAGAGAGTGAGTAGAGTAGAATTTAATAAGCAAAAGGAAAGCTCTCAGCAAAGACAGGGATCCTGAAAGCATGTTTCTGCTTTCCCCTTTCACAGTTAAATACCAGGGCTTTTATATATAAGCAGATCGGGTTCCCTATTCATATAAGGCATGAATTCCTGGTGGCTTCACCCTATTCCCCCAGTATGCATACAGGTCCTTAGTGCAGACTTTGGCAAGACCCCCATACAAGTTCCCTTATCTGCACAAAATACTGTTGTAAAGCACAGTGGGGTGGGTCTGAGGTTCTCCAGGGACCCTTCCCTTACTGTCTGCCTAAAGCAAACTGACTAACTCCTTTCACTACAAAATATACATAAAGCTTATATTATTCTGACAATTTGCAGGATATGAATTATTATACCTATTTGTTAGAAGAAGACTCAGTCTTAAAGACATTGAATAGTTTGACCAAACAGTCCTCCAGTTAGTAAAGGGGAAGAGTTTCTATTCACCAAATTGCAAAGCTCATAGTATTTCCTATAAACTTTTGAACTTCTCCAATTCAGTACTCCTAAATTGGAAACATATAAAAGTCTCTCAGGTTGTGTGTGTATGCACAAGAGTGTATATGTGTATGTATTTCGTTATTGTTTTAAGTTACAATGCCCTAATGCCGTATGATGTTGAGTATTTTTTCACGTGCTTCTTTGCCATCTGTACATCTTTGGTGAGGTGTCTCTTCAGGCCTTTTGACTACTTCTAATAAGGTTGCTAGTTTTATATTGTTAAAATTTAAGATTTCTTTGTGTATTTTGGGTAAAAGTACTTTATCAGATAGGTATTTTGCAAATATTTTCTTCCATTCTGTGGCATGAGTCTGTGCTGAAGGATGTGGTTAGTAGATAGCATCTGAAGCCATAGATGAGAAAAGAGGTATGTGATGAAATCTAGTCCAGTAGAGGGTGAGTGGGGCATATCTAGCTTGAAATGTGAGTAGGGAGATGGAAAAACAAAAGCTATGTGAAAGGAGAAGCATTGAAAATGGGTTGGAACTGGAAAAGAAAGAGAAATTGAATTTTGAAAATGTATTTCTTGAAACCTAAATGTCATTTAAGTATATAAAAAATTACAAAGTACAAAAGTAAGATATAGTCATATTAAATATCTTGCTCAACTTGTGTATATTAGATATGAAAATTAAGTTTTTCTTGTACTACATTATAATGGCTCTGATAGAAGTCATTATGAATATATATATATATCTGTGTGAACACATATACACAAATACAAAACATGTATATAAGCCTATATGTACATATATTCATTCTCCAACTTTTTTTCTTTTTTTGAGATGGAATCTTACTCTCTCGCCCAGGCTTGGGTGCAGTGCCATGATCTCGGTTCACTGCAACCTCCACCTCCTGGGTTCAAGCAATTCTTCTGCCTCAGCTGGGACTATAGCTGTGCGCCGCCACACCCAGTTAATTTTTGTATTTTTAGTAGAGACGGGGTTTCACCATATTGTCCAGGCTGGTCTTGAACTCCTGACCTTGTGATATGCCTGTCTCGGCCTCCCAAAGTGAAAGTGCTGGGATTACAGGCATGAGCCACCACACCCAGCCCATTCTCCAACTTTTTGATACAGCATTTACATCATGTTTATTTCAACTTTATGTTTTCACTTTTTTAGTTATTAGTAAACAATAATTCTGAACCCATTTACTATCATTTGGCTATGCCCAAACTTGGAATGCCGTATGTTAAAATTATTAAATACATTGTGTTTAAATATAAAAAGTGATTCATACATATGTGTAATTCATAGACGTCATAGTGAAAACAGATTATTTTCAATATAATATTAAAAGCAAACTGAATTACAAAATTATACATCCATTTTCTTGTTCTAATAATAATTTATTTAATAACTAATAGAAATGTGTCTGCTTTTGAGCTCTAGTTATCTACTTTTTATGATTATAACAAAATAATTCAAATATGTTCATTTTAGCAAAAAAACTATTATTCATTATGAGGTTGGACCTACTTAACAAAATTCACCTGAAAGTGGTCAGTAGGATATTCTAAAAGGTAAATATTCATGATATTAAACAGTAATAAAGTTAAGAAAGTATTTTTTATTAATCATTAGACATTGACTATTATAGCCTAAAGAAAATTCATAATACATCTGCCATATTCCAAATTATTCCTCAGTAGAATAGACTAAGACTAAATAATTGTTCCTTAATAGAAAACAATTATCCCAAAAGTGCTGAGAAGTAATGCCTCAACTACAAGACTATTGCTCTGAGACTGATTGTCAATCAAGGGATCAGTAAGGTTCAAAATATGAAAATCAGTAAATTACAGAATAGTATCAAGGATAGGGTTGAATATTGAAACTTGTCCACATTTTATAAATACCTTCTTAAGGATACAAATGAGAATGCAAGTGTCAAAAATATAAATATGGCTTAAAAGCGACCCTAGTAGAGTTGAACTTACATGTTCTAAAAATAGGGCAAATCCAGTATGTTATGGAATAGAAATTAAACTCATATCCAAATGTAAGAGCTTCTGCACAGCAAAAGAAACTATTTTCAGAGTGAACCAGCAACCAACAGAATGGGAAAAAAATTTTTGCAATCTACCCATCTGACAAAGGGCTAGTATCCAGAATCTAAAAAGAACTTAAACATATTCACAAGAAAAAAACAAAAAGCCCCAACAAAAAGTGGGCAAAGGATATGAATAGACACTTCTCAAAAGAAGTCATTTATGCAACAAACAAGATAAAATGCTCATCATTACCGGTCATTAGAGAAATGTAGGTGTTTTTTAAAGCGTCCTTGAGACAATTTCTTTTTTTACTCTTTTTAATTATTATAATAAAATAATGTATACATTTTAATTTTGTTGTTCTTTATATCAATTTTTCCA